>JBBWSL010000185.1:0-84522 GCA_038088545.1 Diaporthe humulicola
TTTATAGATTATTATAGTATTTAAGGTACTATTAACTTTATTAGTTTAAGCTGTGAATATATATTATATACTGTTGGCAATAGGTTGTCCGCCCTCCGATTATGGTTGTTCGAATCTCCGTTTTCAAAAAAAAAAAATCTCAACTAACTGAGGCGGGAAGGGCATACTTCGCTTCAAAAATGTGTGTACGGCAGTGTAAACCTCACGGAGCGGGGGCGCGACTTGGCTTGCAGCAACAGCGCCATGCACAGCCCACACGGCTTCAACTTCCCATTGACTGCATATTCGGGGTAAGACGCACGTAGCAAGGCGCAGCCATGCAATGGAAGGTTATAATCTGCATTAGGGTCACTGTGCGTGCAATTTCGAGATATGCCTTCGGACAATTTGCTCCGATGGTCTGCGAAATTCGAGCAGAGAACGTTAGGCTCTGTGGACTGCAAACACAGCGGTCGTGACAACTAGCTAGAGATTATCGAAGTAGTCTAGGTGCCAATATTTTGTGGCTTCACACGACACCAATCCACAGATGCTGCGCGGATGCTCCAAAATGGTATCCAGGTGGTCAATATCACCGTGGTTCCGAGCCAGATAGAGACAGATGGCTTGACACTCCAAAACGGATCGACGCCAGACGAACCACGCGTGGTGCTGGCTGAACTCGGCAAACCAGTACGCCAGCAAGATGAGTGCGTATGGGTCCTTATCCACCAACAACCTCCTGAAGTCTGCTTGCATAAGAGTCATGAAGGAAAGAAAGGCCACGATGCTAGTCTTGCTACTCTCGATAGCCATCAGGTTGTTCAGGATGTTCGCCGGAAGCCGATACGGATTGGATACGGAGTCGACATGGCCGTGCAGGCCGAGCAATCGGCAGAGCTCATGAGGGAGCCGTTTCAGCCCGGGATCCGTCATCAACATCTTTTGGCATACTATGTCAACTTCTTGGCCCAAGGGACGTAGGCAGCAATCGGGACGGGTAGGATCGGTAATGCGCCAAATCTCACGCTTGCCATCGTACATCCGCAGCCAGTCCAGGTCGCTCTGTGACGACTCTCGGAGCGGCCATGCCTGTTCAGGTGACAGCGCGTCATCAGAAGCGAGCGTGGATGTCCCGAGGAGGGTGGCTGCCGCCCAGATAGCATCCTTCTCCAATGGCATGAGGGGCCTAGAAAGCTTCATGTTGAACAAAGCAGTGCCTCTGGTAAAGTGGGCTAGCTCGGACGTCGAGGGTCGGCGAGGTGGCGAGGAGATGAGATGGCGGTCGTGCATCAAGGTGAATCCCAGGGCAATATGCATGAGGAAGGGGTGCTGCGACACCCCAGCAGTGAGGTCAGATTCCGGCAGCCTTGAGCGAGTGGTGGGACGGGGGACCACACACCTGACCAGCAAGGGTTAGTATTTTGGCCCGGTACAGGCCACGCGTATTGGATGTTTCCAAAGTAGGAATAGTCCTGGTGTGGAGGCGACTGAGGATATCAATATCGCTGCTCGTCAGATTATCGACAGGGTCCGCCGCGTGGGAAAGGCGGCCCACCATCAACGAACCATTCAGGGCGCCAAGGATTGTGGTTCGAAGAGATGGAGCCGTCAGCACATCGAGATGGCACGTTGTCCCAATGGACGGCTGGAGAATGCCCTCACCCGGAATGGTGGGGCGCACATAGCTGCACAAGACTCGGAAGCTCAGGCACTTCTTGCAGCTGGGCTTGGCCTCGTCGCACTACACAAGTCATAAGCGCTCCTCTTCCTGAAGGTCGAACGTCGGTGACCGAAACTCGGTAGCCGATGAGCAATCGCAAGTTAAAACGCATACATACCTTTGTGTGGCGGGTCTTACAGTTACCACAGCCCTTCCGGGATTTGGTATGTGCCTTTCGCCGTCGAAGGGCGGTCTCTGCCAGTAATGGGGACCCGGCAGGAGTGTGCATTGTCGTGGCAGGGACGCTCAGAAGCAGCAGGGCCCAGAAAGCTGTTGCCGGACATTTCAGTCACCAACAAGTGTGAGAAATGTAAAAGAGTGGGCGGGATGGGTTGAACGAGGAGGACGAAGCAAGGCGCAGGGGAGCGAAGTGTGGCCTGGTAGTCTGGCTCCTGCAGGCTGCCTCGAGCTGCAGGCTGTGAGTGTTACTGTAAAACATTGAAGGAATGGGGTGACTCGCGGAACGCCCTAACCTCAAAGCGTATTGACAGATGGCACTAACCCAGGTACGTTAATGAGCGGGAACGCTAACCCAGATACGTATTCGTGTAAGACGCGGCCCGCTTTACGGAGTACGGAGTTAGTAGACTACTCCGTATGGGGCAGAGTGTCAATAAATGCAGTCGATTTTGTATATATATTTCTTTTCATACCTCTCACGTCGCCGGAAAGTGAGTAAATTGTGTACACGTCTCACTATTTGCCAGATATTGGTGGACAATTAGAACGGACTCCGCAAGGCAGTATATAAATTGCTCCAAACTTGGAGCGAAAAGCCATCAAGCCAAGCCCTCCGAGTCCTATTCATTCTGGACATCCATCCATTCACATCTTTTTTTTAACGCCTTTAGGATTCAAAGGGAAACACATCATAGTCATGGCACAACCCCTCCCTGAGACGATGCGCGCCTTGGTCTGCGACGGGCCCGGCCAGCCTCTTGTTGTCAAGACGGTACCCACTCCCCAGCCCACGACGGGAAGCGTCGTTGTGAAGGTGCTTTGTGTCCAGTCCCAGAGGAGCCTGCAGGGAATCCTGAGCGGAAAGACCCCCTTCACGTTTCCCCAGCCCATGACTCCGGGAAACACGGGTATCGGGCGCGTGGCCGCCGTCGGGCCAGACACCACGAGCCTCGCCGTCGGGCAGCTCGTCATGCTCGACACCTTCATCCGCGCGCGGGACGACCCGAACGTACAGATCCTCTGGGGCTTCTGGGACGGGCCAACCCCCGCGTCCAAGAAGTTCGCCGCCGACAACTGGTCCATGGGGTCGTACGCCGAGTTCGTCCGCGCCCCGCTCGAGAACACCTGGGCCCTGGACGAGAAGCGGCTGTGCGGCAGCCCTGCCGAAGGCGGCCTGGGATACGCCATCGAGGACCTGGCTGTGATCCCCGAGGCATTGGTGCCCTATGGCGGCCTGCGCAGCCTCGCCCTGCAGGCCGGCGAGACGGTCGTCGTGGCGCCGGCCACGGGAGGGTTCAGCGGCGCCGCCGTCAACGTCGCCCGCGCCATGGGCGCCACGGTGCTGGCCATGAGCCGCAACACCGCCGTGCTGGAGCGCACAGCCTCTCGCTTCCCGCAGGGCGCAGTTCGCCCTGTGCCCAACACGGGCGACGTGCAGGGCGACCTGGCGGCGCTGCGGACGGCGGCGGCGGGTAATATCAACGCTTACCTCGACTTCTCGCCTCCCCAGGCCGCTGCCTCGACGCACCTGCGCAGTTGCTTCCTGGCGCTGGGCAAGTACGGTCGGGCGGTGATGATGGGGCTGCTCACTTCGGACCTGCCCGTGTCGTATCTGCACTTTGGCATGCAGAACCAGACCGTCCGGGGCCAGTTCATGTACGAGCGGGCAGACGTCCGGGGGCTTATCCAGCTGGTGGAGAAGGGCCTGCTCCCGCTCGGCGCCCAAGGTGGGTACGAGCTCCGCGGCAAGTACAAGTTGGAGGATATCGATGAATGCTTGAGCGCCACGGCGGCCGGCTCCGAAGCCGGTCAGTTTGTGCTGATTACGCCGTGAAAAGACAGAAAACAAGAGCTAAAAATGAAGTTCGTTTCTGTTACGAATGACATTGCTCAAAAGGGGGATGATATACTGAATATAACGAGAATAGCGCTATAGTTTAAATACATATTCTATAGATCATCATATAAAATCATCGTAAACATTTTGAGGCTTTCATAAGCCTAAAAACTAAAGCCATTATTTGGTCCACTTTGGTTTAGCAAATGTAGCTTCATTGGGTCTTATATAAGTGATAAGGCACGCAGACTTCTGTAACCGGAGAAACTGTTTTACGGTAACTAATTATCCTCTGCTTAAGAAACCTTATATACATTTTGGAAGAAATAGATTGAGCTCTGCCCTACAGTGTTCCTTGTAGGCTTCGGGCCACTCTCAACTGAGCTTAATAAAGCTTGCTTGGCTTGCCTCTAAGCAGAGCTCACACACTGTGAGTACCAGTCATTGTAAGCAATACAAGATGTTCCAGAAGCGCACTTCGTAGCTCCATTCCAGTTCTTACCACCGCACTGAGCCCACTGCTGGGCTTCTTCGCCAGATGCAGTCTCGGTCTCAGTGGCTGTGGCTTCCTGGGTCTCGGACACAACGGTCTCCTCATCATCATCTTGAGTCTCGGTGGCCTCAACGGCGGCCGAAGCAGTGGTAGCAGCCGCAGAGGATTCCGCAGCAGCCACAGCATTGTTTGCAGCAACGGCAGAGGGAACGGCGGCAGTTGGCTCCGTTTTTGTGTCGTCAGACGAGCTGCTATCAGACGAAGAAGCTGAGCCCAAATTGGAGGGGCCGGCGTTGCTTGTAACAAGGCTGGCAACCTCACTGGCAGCAACAGGGTCAACGAGATAGTCGGCGAGTTTGGCCCAAGTAGACAAGGCGCCAGTTTCAGACAGAGAAGGCCAATCACCACTGCTGGAGACGCTGTTGACGGCACAAGCGCGGCCGATGTACGACTCACAACTGCTGGCAGCAGAGTCGTCCACAGCGTTGAATATGGTGGACACCGAGGCGCCTTGCTCGGTGATGGGCGTCGTCACGGACTTGAACACGTTGCCTTCAAGGATAGCATTTGCACCAGTGTAGGCGTCGAAAGCGTGACCGTCCATGTTGCTGAAGTAGTTGTTGGACGCCTGGAAGGTTCCGCTCACGCCGTCGGCGCCGAGCTTGGGGGCTCGGCCAGACACGTCGTGGAAGTAGTTTCGGTCAAAGGTGACCTGGTCACCGTCGGCAATAAACATCATGGTCCAGTAGTGGTTGTTGTTGCACGACGCCGAAGTCGTTGTGACACCATCAAACTCGTTGTTGGACAGCGTCAGGCGGGATCCGGTGTAGTGGGAGACGACGAACTGACGTCCGATCAGGGAGAACTTGCAGTGGTCGACCCAGACACCGTCGTTACCACCTTGCAAGTCGAGGGCATCGCCTCCCCAGACAATTCCGGGGTTGATGTTGGTAAACTCGATGCCCTGAATGATGACGTTGCTGGCACCGCTCTTCAGGGACAGACCCTTGCCCTTAAGCACACCTTGGCCGTTGCTACTAATGATGCTCTTGTTGCTTCCAACGGACAAGGGGCTCGGGCCGGCCGCATCATATGTGATGGAGTTGACAGCCTTGTTGTCGGAAGAGCCGCAGGAGAGATCTCCGAGGTAGTATTGTCCTCCGTTAGAAACGCTGCAGCTGATTCGGTCGCAACCAGCGTCAGTGGCAGTGGTACCCGTGAAGTCGTATTCCTGGTCGATGACAATGGTGCGAGCTGTATCGTCTGAGAGCCACTCGGCGAGTTCGTCGGCCGAGGAAGGGGTCGCGGCAGCGGCATCACCACCACCGGTTACACCAGTCGCGAAGCCATACGCGGTACCGACGACGGACTGGGCCGAGGCGATAGAAGCCGCAGCCAGAACCAGGGAGGCGCACTGAGCAAGCATTTCGTCAAAATGAGTGTGGTAAATGTAAAAACTGAACGGGCAGATAACAAGTGAAACGAATGTGTGTTTAGGCCAGCTAAGATCTGATCCTGGGAGTTGTGAAATGAATGGAAAACGAGGGATGCGAGAATGATAGCCCAAGAAAATTCCCAAATCGTCAGTGGGTTTCTTGTCTATTATAATAGACAGCCGCAGTTGTGGACATGATTGAAGGAAAGTTTCTATTATTCCCTTGCTTGGGTTCCGAACAACCGCTGCCAAGATATTGCACAGAAGCCAAGGGCCCACATGTCTGCATGTTTCTCTGCGCAGAATCCTCTGCTCCTAGACTGTTGTGCGATGAAACGCGGACAATTTACTAGATTTGCACATGGCTCTAGGCAGTCGCACCTAATTGGGAATGACCCCATAGTACTAAATACCCAATGGGAAATGGGTTGCCCGATCCAAGAGGCCTGCAATATACTATGTACACTTGTGTTTCAAACAACCCCACAATACCTGCAGGATTCTGTGTGGTAAATTTCATCCACGCTCCTAATCCACTTACCCAACCTACTGGAGATGCCTCCTCCATGTTGCTTATTGCTTGCAACTCTTTGTTCCAACAGAAGTACAAAAAGCTGGCAGCCTATAGATCAGAGAAGAGTTTAATTTTAATTAGTACTGCCATATCGCTCTAGTGGTGAGGTTACTACTTCAAACACTTGTTAAATTAATTAAGTATGTTGATTAGGTGTTAAGTTATGGATAAATATCCAGGAAAGCTTTACTTCTAAGGCTTTTCTTCTACTAATAATCAAAGCGTATACCCATTATAACTTATGATTGTTGGTATAAGTGCACTCAGAAGCCTAACCAATAAATATAATTAGTTATATTGAAAACTGGGCTTGGTTGGCGGTACATTCCGGGCTGTGAAATAGATGTCTCGTTTCTTCAGAAGATTTCTCAGCTCAGATTAATCAGTCACCTATTGTCTTATTTCTCGAGAACTTTCGTTGCAATATTGCTTCTACAATTCTCATTGCATAGAGCCTGCCTCGTGGCTCTTCGATTCCCTCTTAATATCTTCGTTTCTTCTTCACGTGCAAGCTCCCACTGCGTTAGAGCTCTGTAGGTTCAGCAAGAGGGTTTGCTTCTCAACATCTGTAGCCCTGTCCATTTCAATTATAAACGCTCAGGGACTCTGAAACCTTCTACTTGTGCAACAAGTCTCAATAAATCCGATTTTTCTCTAAGATTAACAGAGGTTGTCTGGTAATGTCCCTCTCATGAACTCTCGTCCCCTGATTTGTTGCCCATTCATCTCCTCCTCTCTTCCGCAGGACTGGAAATAATCTCGTGCCAGACTGTTCATTCCCTGCATATCTCTCAGAACCTGGAACAGCTGTTGAGCACCACCACCACCAACCCTACAGAGGGATGCATTTCCACCGCTTCTGGACGTCAGATAGGTGGCCGCGCACCCAAGTAGATCGGGCAGAAAAGGGTGCACCTTGAAGTAGCCAAACGACGGTATCTGTCCGGCCAGGTGAACCGTCTCGGCGGCGGCGCTGGAAGCCTCGTATTCGAAATTGGCGGCTGAGTGGAGCTCCTCGACGGTGCGCGATGGGGCTGCCGCCCTCTGCCTCGCCGTATTGCCGAGCCTGATAACGGCACTGTGCGCCAGCATCCGAGCAAAGAGGAGCATCGGGTCGCTGCCGACGTCGTGCACGGTGGACGACTCTCGAGTGCTGTGCGCACCTAGCGACTGCAAGCGCTTCTTGATGGCCGACGCCAGCCATCTCTGCCGGGTCCAGAAGTCATCACCGCCACTTTCTCCGACCCTGTCTGCGTCCTTGCACGAACACCCCGTGTTCGTGTCCGAGCTGCAGCTATGCGGGGTCTTTGTTTCGTTATATGTAGTTATGGGATAGGAGCGACGGTACGTCATGCACCACCCGTGTATAGTCGCCAGCACCACGACCTCGGCCAAAGGCGACAGGGGTGATGACGGCGGTGACAACATGATAGTCTCGGACAGGAAGCCGACGCGTACGGGCTGGTTGTTTTGAAAGTTGGCCTCGGGTGCGGGCAGCCGTGTGCAGATCTAATTATAAGAGAATTCAGTACAAGCAACGGCGCCATACCTAGCTATGGGCTGCTAAGAGTCGCGGTGCACTTACCATGTCGTCTTGAAAGGTCAGCGGGTACTGGTTCCGCGAGCATAGAAGGCGGTCCAGGCAAAATGCCACCCAAAACGTCCGCCTGCGCTCCTCAACATCCGAAAAGGTGCACGTGGCCTCCCCGGTGACGGGCGTCGCATCCCGATCAATCTCAAACAGGCGCGCCATCAGCACCAAGCGGCAGCACCGGCCAGCAGTGAGCACGGCCTGGTGCTCGCCTACCCGGAGGAGCTCGAAGTGGCCGACGAGCAGCCAGGCCTGGATGTACTCGATGGCAATGTCTTCGCTGCGCCTGACCGCGAAGGCCTGGAGCAAGGCGCACGTCTCGGCGTACAGCTGGTCGCAAAAGCGCGTGCTGGATGCCGACATGGCCGCCGCCGTGGTGCGCATGGCCGACCGGAGGCACGCGCGGGCCGGCCCGGGATTCTTCTGGTCTGCCCATGAGAGGCAGCGCCTCCAGTAGATGAAGGGGAGGACAGGGCGGACACGTTCCATGAAAATCTGGTCCAGGTCGGCGCGTATGTCGTCTGTAATGGCGACAGTGGCAGCAGCTGCTGCAGCGGTGTCGCCCAGCATCATATGGTCGGATGAGGGTGAGGTGTTGGTATCCCTCATGTATGAGCTTCGTTCTGAGTTCGGCGTAAGCAATGCTAGGTCTGCGAGGACACTCCCCATCTCTGAACCACGCCTAGCTCCAACGGCGCCGAGGTCCGTTGCCCAGTCTACCCAGCCCAGGCTGTCATTAAATGATGGCATATCCGGCACTACCAGAGAGGCAGACGCCGCAGTTGCTGCCGATTCATGCGGAAGTTCTGATGTAGTCGGCGAAATGTAGGTGGTCATTGGGACATCTGTATACATAGTGTCGTCCAGGCTGGGGAACGTCATATCGGGAGACCCAGTCTCGATCGCTCGAGGGGTTGTCTGTTCCCGGTCCACATCATTCTCGCCAAGTTGGCTTAGCTGCCTTTGGAGGTTTGCTGCGAAATCAGTTGGTCAGCTCTAGAGACGCCGGTTGAGGTTTGCCCCTTGACAACGGAAAAGGCATCTCATGTTCCACCCGGGAACTCTGTCGCAGTACGAGTCCGGATGAGAACCCGGATCGACAGAATTTAACGAGCCGAAACGGGGCAAAGAGTGATGTAGGTGCCAATTATACAGGTGTTACATACTGATCTGCAGCCGCATTGCATGAAGCTGGCTCTTTTTGGGGTCTCTCTGTGGATTCTTGTATCGAGTAACACACACCGTCCCCGTTTCTCTGCAGGGGCCGCATGTCGGCCGTACCCGGTCACACCGCGCCTTGCGTCTCCGGCACTCTTCGCAGGCAAAGCCTGGCTGCTGCCGACCGCTTTTCTGTGCCATCTGAGCGTAAATACAAAGTAAACAGGTGAAGAAGCAAAACACAACATTGAAGCAGCTAAGAGCAGAGCAAGGACCACCGGTTGTGGGTAAACGGACATGTTATTAGACCTTACTGTGTCAACCCATTGGTAGGCACCAACACAACAGCCGAAGGTGACTAGTCACTTCATCATGTAGACTCATCGCTTACAGTATAAACCCGCGGCTGGCAGTTTAGTACCAGTACTAGCTTATTTGTAAAGCCTTGCTCAATCTGTCAGGGCAATGTCCCCAGCAGCAGTGTTAGTACCCTGAGCAACAGGGAGGCCCCAATCATGTGGCTCAGTGGCGCGGTGAGCTGATGTATGCTTACTTCCCTGCACAACATTACGAATTCTGACCCGCTTCCTCCGGGGAAGCGAGGCGAGATGTTTATGGGCACACTGAAAGTGGGACAGCAAACTTGCTGTCGAGCCGATAGCGCCTTAAGAGCTTTGTTTGCTTTTGATCATTTTGGTGGGCTTTGGTAGCAATATATTGCAATAATAATATATATATTGTGTGTTCGTAACATAATGAGTTACTCTAAAGACTTGAAAACGGATACACGGAAGATCACGCCGTCACAAGCACCAGCTTGAATCGCCATGCTTACCGGGCTGCGGTTGTGGAGACCGAAAGAATCCCTGCAGTTCCACCAACAGACTTTCCGCAGTTGTTTCGGTGTAATTCATTGGTTATTGATAAGGCTCAGGACAACAAATCTGACGAGATATCTACGCCGCCCAGACAGCGATGCATCCCACTATGATACGAGCGTGCGGGTGTTCTATGAGGGGAACTTCAGGACTGAGGAGGGAATCCCGCCCGCGAGTTTCGAATATACTCCGTACACGGCTCAAGACGATCGAAAGACATGAGATAGTGAATATTCCCATGGCTTTGGAAGGTGCAGACGGTCTTGTTGAAAACCAACTGCGCTGTAAGCCCAACTTTAGGTGTGACCACCCTACGGGATAGGGAGGTAATGGTCTCTATAAGCGAACGGTCGCACACGTCGGCAGATCTGTCGATCACACGGGACGTCTATGGTTGTTTATACGGAGTAAGCCGGAGTTTTCTTCAAGGACCCTCTTTATTATCTCCGTGTGGAAATGGGACCGATAGGATCGAAATAGCCCCCGTCCCCGCGCCGCCTCCGGCTCCCAATAGGTAGCAGCTCCGCGTCCACGCTGCAGGGAGTCTGGGCAGTCCCATTGAACCGGACATTACGGAGTCTCAGGAGTTCCTCTGGTCTGCCCGCTGCTTCTCTTGGGTTCTGGGCGTGGGCTTCGCGGACTCGATCAACCAGTTCAAGATCAATAATGGTATCTCATGTAAATATGAGCGGCCGCAAGGGCCACTTTGGTGTCAAGGAGAGTCTCAACGATCAAACTTGTGGCAAGACCTCGGTACCCTAGATTCAACACATTGTCACAAGAATCGTTCGGCATATGATGAGACTGAAGTAGCTGACAACTTAGCTACTTCTTCTAAGACTCTTGAATATCAACGATATCCAGTTTTAGCCCTGTGTGCTGAGTGGTTCGATTATTATTCATGCAATGGGTAGCACCGGTGTAAATGGCCACAGCCCTTCGGGCCAAGAGGGAGAATGGGCGACCGAACCAATAGCCATCATCGGCTTGAGCTGCAAGTTCGCCGGCGATGCCAACAACGCGGAAGGCTTTTGGAAGATGATCACAGAGGGACGCAACGCCTGGTCCGAGCCTCCGACCTCGCGGTGGAATGCGAAGGGTGCCTATCACGAGGACAGAGACAAACACAGCACAACCAACGTCAAGGGCGCACACTTTCTCGACGACGACCCTGGGTGTTTTGACGCCGCCTTCTTCAGCTACTCGGGCAACCTGGCGGCGGCGGTCGACCCGCAATACCGGATGCAGCTCGAGTCGGCCTACGAGGCGCTCGAGAACGCTGGCATCTCACTCGCCCAGGTGGCTGGTTCCAGAACGTCTTGTTACTCTGCCGTCATGACCCACGACTACCACGACGGCCTCATGCGCGACGGGGACAACCTGTCGCGCTTCCTCCCCGTCGGGACGCTGGCGGCCGTGTCGGCGAACCGCATCTCGCACTTCTTCGACCTCCGCGGCACCAGCTTTACGCTCGACACGGGGTGCTCGGGGGGCATAGTCGCGCTGCACCAGGCGGCGCTGGGCCTGCGGGCGGGCGAGGCCGACATGGCTATCGTGAGCGGGTGCAACCTCATGCTGTCCCCGGACCAGTTCAAGATGTTCTCAACCCTGGGCATGCTCTCGCCCGACGGCGTCTCGTACGCCTTTGACTCGCGCGCGAACGGGTACGGCCGTGGCGAGGGCGTCGGTACTATTGTGCTGAAACGCCTCCGGGACGCCCTCGAGGCAGGCGACCCGGTCCGCGCCGTCATCCGCGAGTCGGCTCTGAACCAGGACGGCAAGACCGACACCATCACACAGCCGTCCGAGGCGGCACAGATCCAGCTCATGCGCGACTGCTACGGGCGCGCAGGTCTCGACCCGAGCGGCACGCAGTACTTTGAGGCTCACGGCACCGGCACGCCGACCGGAGATCCCATCGAGGCGCGGGCCATCGCGGCCGTGTTTGGGGCAGACGCAAACCCACAGAGGCGGACACAACCCCTCCAGATCGGGTCGGTCAAGACAAATATCGGCCACACCGAGGCGGCCTCTGGTCTGGCAGCCATCATCAAGATAGTGCTGGCAATGGAGAGAGACCAGCTGCCGGCCAGCATCAATTATGAAAAGCCCAACCGCGAGATGCGGTTTGACGAGTGGGGCCTGCAAGTGGTTACCAAATTGGCGCCATGGCCAGCTGCTGAGGGCGAGACTCGCCGCGCTTCCATCAATAACTTTGGGTTCGGAGGGACCAACAGCCACGTCATTCTCGAGGATGCCAGATCTGTCCTCGCTGGCCGATCAAAACCGAAGACCAACGGCCACAAACACACGAATAGCATCAGCCATGAAGAGACGAAGAGCGAGGTGCTCGTGTTTTACGGCCGCGACGAGCAAGCTTGCAAACGCATGGTCTCAAGCACCAAGTCATACCTAGAGCAACACAGCAGCACCCCAGACACGAACCCGGCCAAGCTGATGAGGGACCTGAGCTTCACCCTCAACTCCCGCCGCACGCGATTCCCCTCGGGTTGGGTCTCAGCCCACGTGGTGCCGTGCTCGGACTCGGACCTCGGCCCAGCCATCGAGAGCCTAGAAGCGCAGTCGCCCCAGGTACAGCCGGTACGTCTGGGAACGAGGCAGTCGCGCATCGGCATGGTGTTCACCGGCCAGGGGGCGCAGTGGCACGCCATGGCACGGGAGCTCATCGGCTCGTACCGCGTCTTCCGGGAGACGCTCGACGAGGCCCAGGGCTACCTCAACGAGTTCGGGGCCGGGTGGTTTCTCGTCGAGGAACTGATGCGCGACGCGGACACGACGAGGGTCAACACCACGGCTCTCAGCATCCCCATCTGTGTGGCCGTGCAGATCGCCCTGGTCCAGCTGCTCAGGTCGTGGGGCATCGAGCCGACGGCCGTGGCCTCGCACTCGTCGGGCGAGATAGCGGCGTCGTACACGGTCGGGGCATTGAGTCTTCGCCAAGCCATAGCTGCTGGCCACTACCGCGCTATTCTTGCTGCCGAGAGAAGTGCGAGAAGCGAAGGCGGTCCAAGGGGGGCAATGTTGGCCCTTGGCGTTGGGCAGCGCAACGCGGAAGAAAGCTATCTGAGCAAATTGACATCTGAAGGTGGCAAGGCAGTGGTGGCATGCATCAATAGCCCCAACAGCGTCACCATCGCCGGCGACGAAGGCGCTGTGCAGCAAGTCCTGGACATGGCCGCCGAGAAGGGCGTGTTTGCCCGCCGGCTCAAGGTCGACCAGGCCTATCACTCGCACCACATGAAGCCAATTGCCGAGCTCTACAGAGAAGCTCTGCGTACGACTAGTGAAGGGGATCAGGTCGCCAAGTCCGACAACAAAAGACTCGACATCATATTCTCGTCGCCAGTAACGGGTGGCCGCATCACGCACTCCAAACAGCTCGTGGACCCGGATCACCTGGTCCGAAGCCTCGTCCAGCCCGTGGAATTTGTCGGCGCCTTTACCGACATGGTGCTCGGTGATTCGGAAGGCTCGAGATCGGACCGTAGCAATATCGATATTGTGGTCGAGGTCGGACCGCACACGGCGCTGGGCGGGCCCATCAAGGAGATCCTGTCGCTGCCCGAATTCGAAGGCTTGGACCTGCCTTATATGGGCTGTCTGAAACGCCACACCAACGCCTGCGAATCGTTGCTCACCATGGCCGTGGGCCTCATCCGCAAGGGCTATCCGGTGGATCTGGCACGGCTGAGCCCAGACGGCAGTGCACGCGAGGAACCAAACATCCTGACGGACCTGCCCCCATACCCGTGGAACCACTCCATCAGGCACTGGGAAGAGGCCCGCGTCCACAGGGCCTACCTCGACCGTGATCAGGGGCCACACCACCTCCTCGGCATGTCGGTCCCGGGGGCGAACCCCGACGCAGCCTCGTGGAGGCAGAGGGTGCGTGTCTCGGAGCACCGCTGGCTGCAAGACCATGTCATACAAGGCGCCATCCTTTGGCCCGGCGCCGGCTTTGTGTGCCTAGCCATTGAGGCCATGAAGCAGCAGCAACAGCTTGCGGCACCGAAAAAGGACACGCAAAGTGCAGAGGTGGCAGGGTATACGCTGCGCCAGGTCGAGATACACCAGGCGCTGGTCGTGCCGGATGATGACAAGGGAATCGAGGTGCAGACGGTGCTCCGCTCCGTCAGCGACAAGGTGATTGGCGCCCGTGGCTGGAAAGAGTTCGAGATCCTGTCTGTCACGGCCGACAGCCGGTGGACGCAGCACGCCAAGGGGCTCATCATGGCCGACTTCACAGCGCCAGACGACAACAAGAGCACAAAAAGTCCCCTGGAAGATGCGGTCTTCATCCGGCGCATTGACCCCGAGGATATGTGGGCGGGCCTGCACAAGCTCGGCATGTGTCACGGGCCCTTATTCCAGAACACCAAGAGCATCGTCCAGGACGGAAGGGTCAAGGACGGTGTGCGGGTCGCCGTGCACACCATTGGCGTTGCCGACTGCGCGACGGACGCCCAGTCGCCGAGCAAGCACCTGCTGCACCCGACCACGCTGGACTCGGTATGGATGGGGTCGTACGCAGCACTGCCTTCTGCCGGCGCCAACGACGACGCCGCCAAGGTGCCGCGGTCGATCCAGAGGCTCTGGGTCTCGGCTGCCATGCCCAAGGGCGCCGGACATGTGCTCACCTGCAACACCAACCTTGTGCACTCCAGCACACAGACTATGCAGGCTGATATCACAGTCATCGATGGGGCTTCTGGTGGAGGAGGCCGGCCGGTGCTGGAGGTGGAGGGGCTTGTGTCGCAGTCCCTGGGCCGCAGTGTCACGGCCGACGACCAGCAACAGAAGCAGAGGCTCGAGCTCGCCACCAAGATCGAGTGGGCGCCCGACCTCCAGCTCTCAATGGGACTGGCTGGCGCGTCGGGAGCCGTCAGTGTGAAACTGAGCCCACCGCGTGCGGCCGACACGGACGCCAGGGACAAGGCGGCGCTGATGCTTCTGCGGCGTGTGTGCGTCTACTTCTGCCACGACGCGGTGCAGAAACTCACAGACGAGGACCAGAAAAAGATGGAGCCGCAGCACGCGAGATACTGCCAGTGGATGAGAGACGTGCTGGCCCTCGCAGCATCATGCCACCTGGGACCCGACAGCGACACGTGGACACGCGATTCGCAGCTGGTGCGGGAGAGGAACATAGCCATCGCCGAGACACAGAGTGTCGATGGGGAGCTCATTGGCCGACTGGGCCCCTCGCTCGTGCCCATGCTCCGGGGCGAGCTGACACCGCTCGAGGTCACGATGCAGGACGAGCTGCTTTCCAAGTACGCCTCCGACGCCCTCAGGCTCGCCCGGGGGTTCACCGACTTTGCCGCGCTGCTGCGCGCCGTCGTGCACAAGAATCCTCGCGCCCGGGTTCTTCAGATCGGCGCAGGTGCCGGAGAAGCCACACGCCATGCGTTGAAGGCGCTGGGGACCGACGACGAGGGCGGCCCCTTTGTGCAGAGCTGGCACTTCACCGACGCGGACACGGGCTCTTTCGAGGCCGCGCGTGCCGAGTTTGCGGCCCAGAGCAGCTTCTTGGACATGCAATTTGACCGGCTCGACGTCACGGAGGACCCAGTGGCGCAGGGCTTTTCTCTACACAGCTACGACCTCGTCGTGGCCTGCCGGGCGCTGGGTAAGCACGCGACTAAGGAAGACATGTCCCGAGCCATGGCCAACGTCTACAGCTTGATGAAACCCGGAGCTCAGCTCTTGCTCATGGAAACTACACAGGACCAGATCGAGGCCAACTTCATCCACGGCCTGCTTCCGGGTTCCACGCCCAGTGGCTCCTGCTTGTCCTCTTCATTGTGGCAGACGGTACTAAAAGATGCTGGCTTCAACGGCATCGATGTTGAGCTGCGCGACTATGACACCGACCAAGACATGTGTTGTGTCAGCAACATGTTGGCCTCGGTGCCCGCTCTGCCGTTAGAGCTTCCCGAGAGCAGCGGTACCGTCGTCGTCACAAGCAACAGGGCGCCGCCCCCAGCCGAGTGGCTCCAGCGCCTGAGAGAGGCCATCGCGGGCGTTTCTGGGGGGTCTCTTCCCGCAGTACAAACCCTCGAGTCCCCAGAAGGCGAGTCCCCCTACAAGGACAAGCTCTGCATATTTGTCGGTGAGGTGGACCAGCCCTTCCTCGTCGACCTCGACGCGGCAGCCCTGGGAGCCATCAAGGTCGTGGCGACAACCTGCAGGGGCCTCGTGTGGGTTACGCGAGGAGGCGCTGTCGAGTGCACGAATCCTCGCAAGGCCCTGGCCAGCGGGTTCAACAGAGTACTGCGCAATGAATACGTGGGCCGCAAGTTCATCACGCTCGACCTCGACCCCGAGCAGGCCGCTTGGTCACAGTCAGACGTCTCGGTCATTGCACACGTCATGTACACAGGCCTGGGAGTCCCGGCTGGCGGTGCCGCCCTCCCCGCCTCATCATCATCACCATCATTCACCGCACACGAGAGCGAGCTGGCGCTGCGCGGCGGCCTCGTCGTGGTCCCTCGCATCTACAAGGACGCGCCCCGCAACCAGATGCTGTCGCTCGGCGACGCCCCCGACTGGGCAAACCTGAACGCGCTCCCGGACGCGCCGCTCGACCAGCCGGGCCGCCCGCTGCGCCTGCACGTCGGCGTGCCGGGCATGCTGGACTCGCTGGTGTTCGCCGACGACGTGGCGTACGAGGACCACGCCGACGCCGACACGGTCGAGATCGACCCGCGGGCCTACGGCGCCAACTTCCGCGACGTCATGGTGGCCCTGGACCAGCTGCGCGAGCGCGTCATGGGCATGGAGGTCGCCGGCGTCATCTCGCGCCTGGGCGCCGAGGCCGCGGCGCAGGGCTTTGCCGTCGGCGACCGCGTCTTTGGGTTCCTGCGCGGGCCGTTTGCCAGCAGGGCCCGGATCGGCTGGCATGCGCTGGCCCACATACCCGAGGGCATGTCGTTTGAGGATGCTGCGTCTCTCCCCATGGTCTTTGGCACCGCCTATGAGTGCCTCGTCAACGTGGCCCGTATCCAGCCCGGCCAGTCCGTGCTCATCCATGCTGCCGCCGGAGGCGTGGGCCAGGCGGCCGTCATATTGGCCAAGGACTACCTCGGGGCCGAGGTCTATGTAACCTGCGGCTCTCAGGAGAAACGCGAGCTCCTCATGAGGGAGTACAACCTGCCAGCTGAGCGCATATTCAACAGCCGCAACGCTTCCTTTGCGCCGGGGATTCTCGCTGCGACAGGCGGGCGCGGCGTCGATGTGATACTCAACTCCCTGGCGGGCCCGTTGCTGCAGGCCAGTTTCGAGTTGTTGGCACCATTCGGCCATATGGTGGAGATTGGCAAGCGAGATCTCGAAGGCAACAGCCTGCTCGACATGGCGACCTTCTCCCGTGTCGCTTCTTACACATCGGTGGACATGATCCGCATATTTGAGGGGCGCCGCATCGAGTGCTCCCGCCTGATCAACGAGGTGGCCCGTCTCGCCGGCCAGGGCATCGTCAGACCGGTTCGCCCTGTTACCGTCTACCCCATAAGCGAGGCCGCCAAGGCCTTCCGTCTTCTCCAGACGGGAAAGCAGTCAGGCAAGGTGGTGCTGTCGGTCCTGCCCGACCAGCAGGTCAAGGTGCTCCCCCGAGTGCCCAAGGTAACGTTGAAGGCCGACGCGTCGTACCTGATCGTCGGCGGTGTCGGCGGCATCGGACGGTCAACGGCGTTCTGGATGGCCTCCCACGGCGCAAAGACTCTCATCGTCCTCTCACGAAGTGCCGGGAAAGTAGACCCCTCCTTCGTGGCCGGGCTCGGCGAGTTGGGGTGCCGCGTCGTGGCCCTCAGCTGCGACATCACCGACAAGGACGACCTCGCCCGGGCGCTGCGCTCCTGCGAGGCCCAGGACCCGCCGCTCCCGCCCATCCGCGGCGTCGTGCAGGGCGCCATGGTGCTGCAGGACTCGATCCTCGAGAACATGACCATCGGCGACTGGCAGGCGGCCATCCGGCCCAAGGTCGCGGGCACCTGGAACCTGCACTCGCACTTCTCGCGGGCCGGGTCGCTCGACTTCTTCGTCATGCTCTCGTCGCTGTCGGCCGTCTTCGGTTGGGCCAGCCAGTCGAGCTACGCCGCCGGCGGCACCTACGAGGACGCTCTCGCGCGCTTCCGCGCCGCCAGGGGCCTGCCGGCCGTGTCGATCGACCTCGGCGTGGTCGTCAATGTCGGCAACGAGGTCCTCATCGTGGCCAACAAGCTGGCAAAGTCCGGCCAGTCGTGGCTCCTGACGGACGAGCTGGTGATGGGGGCCCTCAGCAGCGCCATCCTCCAGCCCCTCCAACAGCCCCAGGTCCTTTACGGCTTGAATCCGGGCCCGGGCTCGCACTGGGACGCGGCGAATAGTGTATCGCCGATGGGCCGCGAGGCGCTCTTCATGCCCCTGCGGTATCGCCAACCAACAGCCGGGGCACGCGGCCAAACACAAGGGAATGGGGACGATTCGGATGCCAGTGCAAAGCCACTTTCGGTGCGGTTACAGGAGGCTGTTTCCATGGCCGAGGCAGAGCGACTTGTGGGCGACGCCATCGCCACCAAACTGGCTGAAATCTTTATGATCCCCGCAGGGGAAATCGACATGAGCCAGCCGCCGGCCTCGTTCGGCGTCGACTCCCTCGTCGCGGTGGAGCTCAGGAACATGCTGATGCTGAGGGCCGCCGCCGACATGCCCATCTTCAATATCCTGCAGAGCACGTCTCTCGCCACGCTGGTCGGCGATGTGGTGGCCAAGAGTGCCTATCTGACGCCGGCCGCCAAGGCAAACTGAACGGTCCAAACGGGTCGACTGTTGAATGGTCTTCACCACATGGCTGATAGATCTTATAGATAATCATTGGGTAGATTGTATGTTTTGTTTGCTTCTATCTAGGGGGACGAAGGCGCTACCCCGCACAGCAAACAGAAGAAGCTACCTGGGCAGTCTGTACCCAGCACATCTACTTGCCTGAATCATCTTGCCTTGGCTGAGTACAACTAAGCGATCAGACTGAGTGCTGTAATAGTCCAAGATCAAGATTGATATACGAAGAGTTTTTATGTATTAAGTAAAACCTTTACTTCTATCACTTTTACATGTCCAACGTTGTGATATGACTACATTTACTACACGGAGATCCCCGTGTACCTGGCTACATAAATACAGTAAGTGTAACATTGTTGTATTTTAACCTTTCCTCTCCCGCTTAAACATCTCCAGTACTCAAACTGACTTATTTGTCTTGATCGCTTTTTCTGGTAGTGCTTTTAAAACGGTTGTGGGCAGCGTTAACTTTGGTAGTGGATACATCTTAATTAAATACTTGTCTAGTTTCATTTATAGTTCTCTCTTTTATGGAACATACTTCGCCCACACTAAAGGCAGGCTTCTTCTATACTTATCACTAGACATGTAGCTTATAAGCCATTAAGGAATATTAGAGCTGGTCTGACCATCCTGCGTGCTGGCAGAGGTGCTCGCGAGCATGTTTTTCAGTAAGCGGACCAGGACTGTAGTCAGATGAAGCAATTTGATGCTGTAAAGATCGTCAGCGCCATCTCTAGGCTAGAAGGTCTAGAACATTGTGCACGCACTAGAACAATTGTTGGCTGGGCTGCTGATGCCCCTGGAACAAAGAACTCCGGGCCACGTTACACATCAATTCCTTCCCGGTGAAGTTTGTCCAGAGGAGGTCGTCACTGCTATGGATCGACTTCATTCTATTGACAGGTACTTAATTCCTGTATAAGTGCCTGTCGGCTGATGACAAATTTCGCTTGTCTTTGTTTGGACGCGCTCGCAAAGTATCGCCCTCCAGGTCTGGTTATACTAGTTTTGTAAAAGACTTGATAAATGGCTAGTTTGCGATTTCGAGATTTCTGGGGGTGTTAAGGGTATTGTAGCAGTCTTGCCACAGACCAGATAGACAATTGCTGTCACCATGCATACACATGTCACGATGTGCAGACCTCCATCCAGGGAATAGCTAAGTTGATACCAAGAGTGCGCCCCCTGTAATGCAGTTATGGATGATTGTTTCCTGGGGGACATCTCAGAGCTAGTCATTTCCGTCACCAGACAGTTGCCACAATTTCAGGAATCATCTCACTCTACTATTTCGCCTTTCCTGCCTTGTTATTTGATCTGTCTCGAATTCACACGTTGGATACAAGGCCGTCTCACCAGACAAGAAGCCAGCGAAGGATCAAGCCTGCCAGCACTCACGGACAGAAGTCCCCGACGCAGTCCACCGGGCAGTATGCAGGACCCCATCCCTTCAGAACATTGCACGAGGCACCGTCACCACCGCCTGCTCCGACACACTTATGGAGCAAAGTTGTCAATCTTAAGCCTTCAAGACGAGCACGATTGAGGTTCGGAAACTTACCGATCCGTAGCTGCACTTCGTGTTGACTAGGTTCACATTACAAGAGTCTCCATTGCACAGCTATCACCAAGATGTTAACGAGCGTTCTAGGTGACGCGGCTACAGATGGGCCGAGCAGATGGCCATCACACCAAATTACTTACCCCGACATCCCAGTTGTTCTGTGCCGCGGCGAGTCCGAAGATGAAATAGGTGATTCCGGAGGACAAATGCATCGTAGAGGCGGTGGATGAAAGCGCAATCTTGTGGCTTCCCGATACTGAGTTTTGGCTTGGTCAGGTCTCGAAGGCAGATGGTATTGGAGAATTCTGATTTCACGGGAGAAACTGGCTGCAAACCTGATCTGTTTTATACCCGGTGGCCTTCTCTAAGAGCTTGTGCTTTTGCGACTTCACATCGTCAATTCGCACATCGGCTTACTCAGGCACGTCTTGGAGTCTCATGCATGTCTTGGAGTCTGTACAAGGAAATCGCATTGGCGCCCTACGACTGCATTACCATGGATGTGACTCAGCGCTGGCCACGTAGCTCAAGTAAGACGGTTCTGGTTTCTTAATGTTGAAAACCAGTTCACATCATGCAGAAACAAGACCATGTCCCAGTCAAGCATACCGCCTGAATCTGCTTGAGCAAAAGAATTATCTGTGCTGAAATGGCGGAAACTGTACCGCGACTCGCGTTTGTCTGCCATTGAATCTTGCATGCATAATGATACCGACAGTCCTGTCTGATCTTTTCCCTGGAGTCAAGGGAGACACCGATGGAACTGGTGACCAATGTAGCTACCTAGGTACTCAAGCACTGCTGTCACGTAGTTAAAAAGGCGGAAAGTCACCTCATATTGGCACTTAGTTATAAGTGGGCAAGCTGGTCAATGAGTGAGAATACGCTTCTAGCCATCCAATCTCATCGAGGCCGAGTGCTATCATTGCACCTGGTGTCTCGGAATTGTCAGCCGATTTCATAGCCGAAGGTCCAGATACGAGTCCCATTGCATATACTATCAGGAGATCAAGGAAACAATAGAAAGGGAACTGCAAGCTGAAAGCTTGGTTGAGACATACGATACATGGGAGTGTTGGCTTTGATACCCGGGCCAATCTTGGAGATCATTGAAAATGGTTCAGAATATTGGCAACGCCGTGAGTCCCTGCGACTTCGGTACAGCCATAATAGTGGACTGAGGATCAAGTGTCCTAATGATAGGTAGAATCTGATTCTTCAGCGGTGTACACATGGACTTGATGTCCTTGTCAGTGAGTTGTTTCTGGGTGTGGGTGCTCTGTCAATGTCACCGCCTGGTGCTAAGAGCAAGGATATTCCCACCCGATTGGGGTCCTTTGTATTCCCAATCGGCAGGAGAAGTGTGTCACCTCAGGCGCTTGGAACTACGCGAATGCTTATCCAGAGTGTTTTGAGTCAACGGGGACACAAGAAGCGGGGCAGAGACACAAAGTCTGTTCAACGTGACTTTGGAGCTCATAGACGGGATGGCAATGGCCTGGAGCAAATCTTCCAGGTATCAGGATGAGGAACACCAAATGCTGATCGAATTCAAAGTTGATGGATGAGACTGGAGATTGATTAGGGAAGCTCTTGAAATCGAACCCCCCTTCCCCAGGGGGGGGGGTGCATCACAGCAGTGGATGTTCACATAAGCTTAGTAGACCTAGCTACTACAACCTATTGCTACCAGAATTACCTGCCTTCTCATGACATTACGGGGTTTCCATATTTCTGTAGTGTTAAGCAAGTTGGCCGTGCATTTACCCGGATGAAGAAAACAAGCCTTACTCAACGACCAATAACAACTACTCCTAGCAGCCTACACGAGGCCCACAATAACCAGCGAAGGATGCTCCTGAGAATCCTCTTAGCTTAAACCTTTCGATAGCCAAGGTGATGAAGAACAGTCTAGATGCTAGTGGGTCAGGCACACTTTGCTAAGGCGGACTTGTGCGGACCTCATACTCCGGGACCCCTGTCGACCCGCTTATGCTCCGTATAGTCTGCCTGTAAGCCAAAGTCCGGAGATAGAGTCCACGGAGCAGACATGATGGGCCATCCTGAACTGTATGAAGCCCGTTGGTTCACGGTGAGCTGCAGTAGCCATCTCTGGACTCGTGAAAACTCCAGTCGTTTAATGTGTTTGATGTCCATGTCCGGTCATATGCGCTGCTTGGAAACCTGTTCCTGTACCGCCATATCTATCTCCTTCTCTGCCTCCACAGTTGCTTGAGCTGATTGAATAGCACACCTGTTCTGGCACTGTTTCTACAGCTCGACGCTACAATGTTCGGTAGTACGGTCCCAGAGCTCGAGCCGCTCGACAATGGCTCCTGCGAGTCGACAATCCTGGTCTTTGGACCACATGTCGGCACGAACTTCACCAAAGATCATATAGAGGGCATAATACGGCCACTTGCACAAAGGCAACACAGAGAATGGATCCTGGAGACGGTGGATGGGCTCCCAAGCTATTGGGACGCCTTGATTACAAAGATGCCGGAGGTCGCTGCGGTGTTGCCGCAAGTACCCCAAAGTCTCGCCGACCTCAGCGCCTGGTTCCGACATGGGCCACCCGCGGCCGAGGACGCCACCCTACCGCTGCCCGCCTTGGGACCAGTGGTGGTTCTGACGCAACTTGTCCAGTACTGGGAGTTCCTTGAGATGACACACAAGGGAGAGCGCGGGCCTTCGGTAGATGTCCTGGCGAGCCGAGTGGCAGCGTCGAACATGAATTCTGGGGCCGGGAATCCCGTCACCAGCACTACTTCCCTGGGTTATTGCGCCGGGTTGGTACCGGCGGCCGCCGTGGCGAGCGCCGGCAGCCGACTCCAGTTCGAAGAGTATGCGGCCGTGGCGGCGCGGTTGTCTGTGCTCATCGGTGGGCTGACGAGCGCGCGTGAGGCGTGGGACATGGCGCTGGGCAGGGGCGCTTCGGTGTCTTTGGCGACGGCCTGGGTCAGTCCAGAGCAGGGCGAGGACGTGGTGCGGATCACCGAGGGCCTGGCCCCAGATGCCTATGTCGCCACCATTTACGATGAGGCGCGGGCAATCCTGAAGACGACGGAGCAGACGGCTCCTCTACTGCAGAAGCGGCTTCGCGCCGCCGGTATTATCGCCATCAAGATGGATATCGAGGGCGGTCATGTTCACAGCCCCCATCCCGACATCCAAAAAACCACCGATACGCTGGTTCAACTCACAAATTTGATGCCCGGTCTGCAATTTGCCGACCTGGACAGCCTCGCACTGCCCACGTACGACAATCGTGGCGATGGGAGACGCATATTGGCCGACCATCCATACGGGCTGACCGAGTCAGTTTTGCGTGGAATATTTGTCCAGCAGTGCGAGTGGTATGGGAGCTTCTCTGCCGTCGTCGACAAGGCGCCGAAACCATTTGTAGTTAATTTTGGCCCTGAGCGCTGCGTGCCGCCGACATGGATGGGGAAGCTCGGAACTCGACAGGTGCACTTTGAAGACATCCAGAAAAAGCTCCAACGGCTGGGGATACCAAGCCGTCCCACCATCGGTCTCAACCCGTGCCCCACTGCTTCCATGGCACAGCAGCAGCAGCAGCCTCAAAAAGACAGATCTACAGGAAATACAGAGCCTGTCGAACTTGTCCTCGGAGACGACGATAACAACAGCATTGCCGTCATTGGTATGTCTGTCAAGACGGCTGGTGCCGACGACTTGGCCGAGTACGCAGACATGATCAAGGCAGGTCAGTCGCAGCACGTCGCCATCACGCGGGACATGGAGCGCATCATGATGGACACGCTATTCCAAGAAGCACCAGACAGGGACCCCGAACGTGAATGGTACGGCTGCTTCGTCCGCGACCCAGATGCATTCGACCACAAGTTCTTCAAGCGCAGCCCGCGCGAGGCCGCGGCCATGGACCCGCAGGGCCGCCAGGCACTCGAGGCTGCCTACCAGGCCGTCGAGCAGTCGGGATACTTCCAGGAGCTGCTTCATGGAAACGGGCAGAGTTACAAGTCGGCGGAGGGTACAAGACATGTTGGCGTCTACCTGGGCTCGGGCGGCGTCGACTACGAGGAGAACACGGCGTCGCATGAGCCCAGCGCCTTTACTACGACGGGGATCCTCAAGAGTTTCATCGCCGGCAGGATATCACACTACTTTGGCTGGACTGGCCCATCCATGACCCTCAACACAGCCTGCTCATCGTCCGCTGTCGCCATCCATACGGCGTGCCGCAGCATCTTGTCGGGCGAGTGCACGGCGGCCCTGGCTGGAGGTTCCCAGGCTATTACCAAGATGACGTGGTTTAAAGACCTGGCCGCAGGGAGCTTCCTCAGTCCCACAGGCCAGTGCAAGCCCTTCGACGAGAGGGCCGATGGGTACTGTCGAGGCGAGGGATATGGCTGGGTTTTCCTGAAGAAGCTCTCGGATGCGGTGCGTGACGGTAACCCCGTCCTGGCCGTCATCCCCAGCACCGCCGTCAACCAGAATGAGAATTCCACTTCATTGTTCGTCCCCAATGCTTCGTCACTTTCCACCCTGTTCAGAGAGGTGTTGCGCAAGGCAAATGTGGCGCCACGCGACGTCTCGCTGGTCGAAGCCCACGGCACGGGCACGCCGGTCGGAGACCCGATCGAGTACGACAGCATCCGGGGAGTTCTTGGGGGCTCGGCATCTGGCCGGCAGACGAGGCTGGCTATCG
This sequence comes from Diaporthe humulicola, assembly GCA_038088545.1. Lineage (NCBI taxonomy): Eukaryota > Fungi > Ascomycota > Sordariomycetes > Diaporthales > Diaporthaceae > Diaporthe > Diaporthe humulicola. Next base: position 24,950 of record JBBWSL010000185.1, read on the forward strand.
GGTCGGTCAAGGGCCACATAGGCCACACCGAGGCCGCTTCGGGTGTCCTTGGGCTGATCAAGGTCATCATGATGATGCGGGGCGCCTTCATACCGCCCCAGGCAAGCTTCAACAAGGTCAGCAGCCGCATCGACGTGCGGCCCGGTGACATGATGGAGGTCGCCACATCACTGCGAACCTGGGAGGACGGTCACAAGATCGCCCTCCTCAACAGTTACGGCGCGTCCGGGTCCAACGCGAGCATGGTCGTCGCGCAACAGCCAAAGTCACTGCAGCAGCCGTTGAGAATCCGCAACTCGGCCGCCGAGCATTATCGATATCCTTTCTGGATCTCTGGTCTCGATGCTCGAGCAATCTCTGCATACGCCGCCAAGCTGGCTTCGTACTGTCGGTCTTTGCCCACCAAGGACATCAATACGCTTGCTGATGTCTCGTTCGCTGTAAATCGGCAGTCTAATCGAGGCCTCGCTCAGGGCTTCGTGTTCAGCTGCCGGTCCATGGCCGAGCTGAATAGCAGGCTAGAGCAGGTGGCGTCGGCATGGTCCGACGAGGCTGCGCGCGCGCAGAACAGATTCACGCAAGTCCAAGCCGAGCGACCCGTGGTTCTCTGCTTTGGCGGTCAGGTCTCGCTGTTCGTCGGCCTCGATCGCAGGCTGTACAATGATGTCGCCATTTTCCGGCGGCATCTCGACGCTTGCGATTCTGTCATAACCTCTCAGGGTCTAGAAAGTATATACCCGGGGATCTTCGAGGAACAGCCGATTCGTGATACGGTCAGGCTGCAGACCATGTTGTTTGCCATGCAATACGCGTGTGCCAAGGCTTGGATGGACTGTGGTCTCGAAACCAAGATTGCAGCCGTAGTTGGCCACAGCTTTGGGGAGATAACGGCCTTGTGTATCTCCGGGATTCTCAGCCTCCAGGACACGGTCAAACTGGTGGCGGCGCGTGCCGAGCTGGTGCGGGATAGATGGGGTGCCGATCCGGGAGCCATGGTGGCAGTAGAGGTCGATGCCGATGCCGATTGTGAAGCCCTGGTTCATGACCTCCTGCACGAGACAAACAGTGCTCCTGGCTCAGACGGCTCGTCCGGCATAGCCTGCTACAACGGCCCGCGCAGTTTTACTTTGGCGGGATCGACGGCTGCTGTGGATGCCATCGAGAAGACTCTCCGAGATGGCAAGTTCTCGGCCGTCAAGAAAAGCAAACGTCTGAGCGTGACCAATGCCTTCCACTCGTCACTCGTCGCGGACCTGGTCGATGACCTGGGTCGCGTAGGCAAGGGCCTTACCTTTCACAAGCCCGTCATCCCGGTTGAACTCTGCACAAAAGAAGCCCACAACAACGACAGTGACCCGGTGGACTGGACGTTTGTCCCCAGACATATGCGCAAGCCGGTCTTCTTCGACCACGCTGTGCAGCGACTCGCCAAGAGATACCCTCAAGCGATATTCATGGAGGCCGGCTCAAATTCCACCATCACCGTCATGGCAGCTCGGGCTCTCGCTCAGAGCAAAGCTGCCACTGGCGGCCACCACTTCCAAGCCGTCTCCATCTCCAACATCAACGACACCGGCTCTGACACCGGCTTCGGCAACCTCACAGATGCCACCATCGCTCTCTGGAACCAAGGTTTACGCGTTTCCTTTTGGGCTCATCACCCGCAACAAACCCTCGAGTACGAGCCCTTGCTCCTGCCGCCGTACCAGTTCAACAAGTCGTCGGCTTCACGTCACTGGCTGCAGGTCAAGTCTCCGCTCGAAGCAGTGCAAAAAGCAGCCAGGACGCTTCTGGCACAGCAAGGCCAGGCAGACGTGGGAGATGCACATAAGACGCTAGCCCTATGGGAGTTTGTTGGAAATTACCAGGACAAGGGCTTCAAAAAGGCTCGATTCCGCATCAACACGGAATCCGATCAGTACCGACGCTTCTGCGGTGGCCATGTCATTGCCCAAACAGCGCCCATCTGCCCCGGTACCCTCGAGCAGGATATTATCGTCGGAACTCTGTTCAGTCTACACCCAGAATGGGCCGAGGATGACATGGTTCCCGTCCTCCATAATTTGACTGGCGAGTCGCCCATCTGCGTCGATTCGTCCCGCGTAGTTCACATAGATCTTTGGGCCCTCGACGACAACCATAAGGCCAGAGACACCAAGCAGTTCGAAGTGCGCATATACAGCGTCGAAAAGACGACGGCATCCCCACACAAGCAGTCCCAGCCCCTGATACACGCCGAGGCACGCGTGGCCGTGCGTTCCCCCGCCGACGCCGCCTACACCCAGGAGTTCTCCCACTTCGAGCGGCTGGTCAGCCACGCGAGGTGCCTGGAGGTCCTCAGACTCGGCCTCGACGATGACGGCGTGGAGAGCCTGCAGGGCCGCCAGGTATACCGGGCCTTCGCGCCGGTCGTCGACTACGCCGAGCTCTACCGCGGCGTGCGCTACGTCGTGGGCCGGGGGTCAGAGTGCGCCGGGCGCGTGCAGCTGGACCGGTGCCACCGCCAGCCCGGCTCGTGGCTCGACACGCCGCTGAGCGACTGCTTCAGCCAGGTCGCGGGGCTCTGGGTGAACGTCATGACCGACTGCCCGCCCGGGGACATGTACGTCGGCACCGGGTGCCAGCTGTCCATGCGCTCGCCTAGGCACAAGGTCGCCGACCGGGCTGAGACGGACGCGTGGCATGTGTATGCTCGCCACCTGCGCCAGGAGAGTGACGCGGGTTCGACTTATACGACGGACGTGTTCGTGTTTGATGCCGCTACTGGGCTGCTCGTGGAGGTCATGTTGGGCGTCGGATATCGCCGCGTGTCTAAGCAATCCATGAGCAATATGCTCGTCCATATGACCAAGGACGAGTCGGTGTTGCGCATCAAGAAAGGATTATCTGCACCAGAGGCCACTGCCAAGCCTAAGCAGGATCCGAAGCCGAGCCGCAGGAAGAGCACCAACAGCAAGAAGACATCGCCGTCGGGTCCGGCTTCAGGTAGGCCGGACATCACCGACCAAGTCCGCAATCTCGTGTCGGAGATTTCAGGCGTTGACGTTGAAGACATGACGCTCGACTCAAACATGGCCGACCTGGGCATTGACTCGCTGATGAACATGGAGCTCGCACGAGGCGTTGAGAGGACCTTTCATTGCACGGTGGACCAGGCTGAGCAGCTCGAGGCAACCACCCTGGGCTTGTTCGTCCGATTAATCGAACGTGCGCTGTTCGGACCTGATGCAGCCGCAGATGTGCAACCTGTCTCGTCCACCCACGACGATGACTGGGACTCGTTGGCTGATGATGGCCACTCCACAGAGACCTCGTCGTCAATTGTCATGGTTGACCAACATTCAAGCTCGCCGCTCACGGTTGCCACCCCTTCCACTAGTTCAGACCAGTACAACGAAGGACACGAGTCGGCTTCTCCTAAGTCCGCAGAGACCAGCAGCCTCTCACTATCGGCCTCGGATGTTCTGTCGTCCTTTGGCGAGGTAAAGATGAGCACCGACGACTACCTGCGCGAATGGAGGATCGACGGGACGGAAAGGGCCATGATGGCTGACAACGGCCGCCTGCTCAGCGCCCTTGTCGTCGAGGCCTTATCCGAGCTCGGATGTGACCTAGACGCAGCAGCCGTAGGGCAACCAATAGATCGTGTGCCTTTCCTGCCACAACACAGCCACTTGGTCGACGCAGTCTATCAGTTCCTCGAGCGTGACGCCCGCCTCGTCGACATAGACCCGTCAAGCGGGGAGCTGACGCGCACCCACGTGCCTGTGCCCTCCAAGCCGAGCGGTACCATCCTGGAAGAGCTGCTTGCCCAGCATCCCGACCTTAGCGAGCCAATTCATCTGGTCTACCACGCGTGCAAGAACCTGGCCGGCGTGATAAGCGGTAAGACGGACGGCGTCAAGGTCCTCTTCGGTACCCCTGAAGCCAGGAAGCGGACAGAAGCCTTGTATTCCGACTACAGAGTGAATCGCATGCGTTACGCTCAGATGCAAGACGTCATCAGGAAGGTTTGTGAGCGCGCTGGGGTCCTCGAGAAGGGAGAGACGCTCAAAATTATCGAAATGGGGGCTGGCACCGGCGGTACCACGAGGGTTCTATTGCCCATGCTGGCATCACTGGGCATTTCGGTCGAGTACACCTTTACCGACCTCTCGTCCTCCATGGTGGCCAACGCGCGGCGGACTTGGGGCAAGACATACCCGTTCCTCCGCTTCTTCACCCACGACATCGAGCAGGCGCCCGAGGAAAGTCTGAGAGGAGCTCACCTGGTGCTGGCGAGCAATGCCGTTCATGCCACCCACAACCTCGTCACTTCTCTGCGAAATATACGCAAAGCTTTACGGCCTGACGGATTCGTCATGCTGACGGAGATGACAGAGAACGTCCATTTTATTGACATTCCCTTCGGCATGCTCGAAGGCTGGTGGCTCTTTGATGACGGGCGAGAGCATGCCATCGTGGACGAGCAATATTGGGAAAAGGCATTCCACTCCGCCGGCTTTGGCCACGTCGACTGGACCGACGGGCACCTTCCAGAAGCCGCCTACCAAAGGGTCATCATGGCCATGGCCTCTGGAGACCAGGGAGAGCGACTTCCTATAGGTGAACCAGTCGATGTCCTGGACCCGGGCGATGTGACTGCGCGCACGGCCGAGGCTGAGCGGCTGGTGGCCAAGTACTCCAGCGGCTGGGACTCGCCGAGGCTGAGGGCCATCAACGCACAGCGGGAGACAACAAAAGATTCCAACACCAACAAGACAAACAACGCCAGGCCGTCAACGCCACACATGGGCCTCGGCGCCGTGGTGATGGTGACGGGCGCGACAGGAAGCCTGGGATCACACATTGTACAGAAGCTGGCGGAAAACCCGGCCGTGTCCCAGGTGGTGTGTGTCAACCGCTCCAGCACCAAGACCAACAACCTGCCGGGCCAGAAGCGCCAGCAAGAAGCCTTCACGGCCAGGGGGATCACGCTGACCCGGGGAGCACGCGCCAAGCTGCGCGTCATGGAGACGGACACGACCAAGGCGCAGCTGGGCCTCCCGCCCCAGGAGTACGCATGGCTCGCGCAGAACGTCACCCACATCGTCCACAACGCCTGGCCCATGAGCGCAACACGGCCCGTCGGCGCCTACGAGCCGCAGTTCCAGGCGATGCGGAACCTGCTGGACCTGGCGCGCGAGGCGGTGACGATGCCGGGGCGCGCCGCCAACAACAACAGCGCACAGCGGGCCCCGCTCGCGTTCCAGTTCGTCTCGTCCATCGGCGTGGTCGGGCGGTGCGGCGAGGCGCGCGTGCCCGAGCGCCGCGTGCCGCTGGGCGCCGCCCTGCCCAGCGGCTACGGCGAGGGCAAGTGGGTGTGCGAGCGCATGCTCGACGAGACGCTGCACCGCCACCGGGGGCTCTTCCGCGCCGTGGTCGTGCGCCCCGGCCAGATCTCCGGGTCCTCGGCCAGCGGCCACTGGAACCCCGTCGAGCACTTTGCGTTCCTCGTCAAGTCGGCCCAGGCCCTGCGCGCGTGGCCCGACCTGGGCGGCACCATGCAGTGGATCCCCGTCGACGTGTGCGGCGCCGCCGCAGCCGAGCTCGTGCTGAACCCGGAGGCCGCGCACCCTGTCTACCACCTCGACAATCCCGTCGGTCAGCCGTGGGGGCCCATCTCGGCGGTGCTGCGCCGCGAACTCGGCATCCCCGCGTCCAGTGTTGTCCCGTTTCAGAGCTGGATCAAGCGGGTGCGCACGTCGCCGCTCGCCGACGCCGAGAATCCGGCCGGACGGCAGGCCATGGCACGGTTCTTGGGCGCCTGTTTTGAGCACCTGTCGTGCGGCGGCCTGATTCTGGACGTCGAGAGGGCCAAGGAACATAGCGTGACCATGGCCGGCGCGGGGCCAGTCAGTCCTGAGTTGGCTGTAAGGTATATAGATGAGTGGAGAAAAACGGGTTTCTTGCATTAGTTAGCCCATTCCTGTCGACGCCCTTCACTTTCTTGTCTGTCGACGGAATGCTTAGCCAAATCTTCCTCTGCCTTAGCTAACTGAATTGAATTTCTATCTTCAGCCCGCGTAAGGTCTCGTGGTTGCCTTTGCCCATTGGCTTCCCTGCTCCTCTTTCCCCTCAACAGCACCTTCATCTCCTCTCCCAAAGCAACATATAGTAAGCCAAGGCTCTGGTGCTGGGATGAAATGTAGCTGAAGATGGTCTTATCTAGACATCCATTCGCTTTCCGACTGAGTATTATAGCCCTCCAAAAATTCATTTTTCTTATACCACTCATCCACAGGGAGTCGAGTCCCATGAGAGGCGAAGAAGGCATTGAGTGTCTTGTTTAACGCTAGAATGGAAAAGCGATTGTTTAATCACTACTTCATTTGAACATACCAGATATTGAGAAACTTACCTGGCAATGCCATTCCCTCACGAGCCATCAAATAAAACACCTCAATCTTCTCATTTGCGAGGACCAGGTCTGAAGGGATTGGTGTTCCTGGGTTAGGATTTAGCCTCAAAATACCCTACAGCTTCAGGCCCACTGGTTTTACTTATCGCATACCTTTGGGGATAGTAAAGAGATACGGCGCTGCTATCTTCTTGTTCGCCTCTTTGTTGGTCTCGTACCAATCTAAATGACCGGTAATGATCTGTTGCATAAGAAGCGTATTCGGAAGCATATACAGGCCATTCCAGATTCGCGGGGCAGCACTGGCAGGTCCGGGATACACTAGCCCGTCGCTATGGACGACCATCGCATCTTGGTGAAGGCGGTGTAGCTCCTCACAACTTTCGGTAGCCTCCTTCCCATCAGCGTGATCGTACAATAGAAGGCTCTGCCCACGCGGGCTATAATAATGAAGTGTGCAGGGGAAAGATTTGGTGTGGACGTCTTTGGCGTGGAAGGCTGTTGCGTACGAAGGTGCAGCAGAGCTTGCCCTCGAGGTAACGTGGAGATAGCGGGGACGGCTGAGGGACGGCATTGGTGGGCCTCGGGGGACCTTCACGGCCCTCGGAAGGGACCGGAGGAAGAATTGGGGCGTGGCAATCGGCATAGTGGCTGAATGTTGGAAAGGATGGGCTGCAGCACATACAAGAAAGACAGTGGCAAAGGTCGAACTGATGGGAAGGGGAAGTGGTCAGCTTTTCAATGCAAGAGAGCTGCGCCAGGTTGAATCCTGTCCCACCCGTTCAGGTCTAGCTGCCTGGATGCCTGGCTGGTAACAGGGTCCGGTGCACAGGCCGCAGCTGGTTCACACATGTAACCGCGACTTGGATGGCAACCCCAAGCAAACCCCAATCCTTTTGAAATTATTTTAGGAACCAATTTGATCCGCCTGTAGAGGCCATCTAATGATCTGAACAGCCAATGAGATATTTTTGGACTTGTTCCTCTTAGCGATTGATTCTTTTCAGCAGCAGCCCGAGGATCCCAAACATTGGCTGTCAGATTGCGAACCCAGGTGGCTGCGGTAAGCTGACATTTGCCTGTCACAGGTGAATGGCTTGCTCTTCCGAAGCCAGGCCAGGGGCCCGGTGGCCCCCGCCCTCGGCCTGAACAGGGACCAGCTTACAAGATGTTGACGTTTCGGAGACGCGGCGAACCCTTCGACAAACAAGTGGCCTCTCATTGTGATGATGGCCGGCCTAGGAAGACATCATTTTAATAGTATAAGTATGTGAGGCACGCTGTATGAGTGTAAGTTAGATTCTCCTTTCATTATCATCATTCAAGCATACTCCATTATCATCATTCCAACCAGCATCTCTATATTATCACTGCAAGCGTCCTTTGACTCCTCTCCAACAAGAAAACCACACAGAAGATAACAGACTCACAACCACCATGTCCAAGTATATCGCGACCTACAAGCAGTTCCCAAAGCAGATCTTCCGGCTTTCTCCGGATAGATCGGTCAAGCTTCGACCTTACCAGCCTGGCAAGAATTCATATGATGTCGTGGTTGGTGCGGACAACATTGTAAAGGCCAAGTGGGTTGATCAGGCTAAATACTCAGGTACATTACATTCCATCCCGCTATTTGGACTTAGCAGTATTTTCTCTTGTCGGGGTTGATCTATACACTAACATTGACTCCTACATACAGCCCCTAATGGAGCGTCTATGAGGCCTCAGGGTACTAAGCAGTCAGAGCTGGTACAGAGCTTTAAGGGCTCGTCTGTGTGTGTTTACGAAGTCCCTGCAGGTTTGTACTCCGAATCCCGCTTCCAGAATAGTGAGCACTCTCTAAACCTTACAGGTACTAAACTGCCGAGTGACCTTATCCTTGTTCACGAGAACTCGGACCATTATTCACTGCAGCCAGCAGTCGAAATGAAACTTTCAGGTATAAAAGAGCCATAAAAGACGATCTTAACCCTGCAAAGTGTTGATTGCTTACAAGAGGAATAACAGACTTGAATACCAAGATTACTTCATTCCTTCAAGCCTACGGGAAAGTTTACACTCGTGATGAGTGGATCCAGAAGTATGACCCACCTCGGCCTTCTTCCTCGGGATCGGCGACTGCTTCTGTAAAGTGGATTCAGGATCCTAAGAGCAAGAAATACTATTACATCGACCCGAAGACCAAGAAGCCTGTCTGGAAGAAGTAGTTAGTTGGCTCAGGATACTACATATGTGGTTGGCTCAGGATACTAGTTGGCTCAGGATAGCGGGGATGCTGGCATCCCATTACTTTCGTTAGAACGCGCTTGCTGTGCAAGAAAATAGACCTGATTTCCTCCTCAACTGTTTTCCAGCGACATTTCTGTGATCATTAGGCCTTGTCATATCATTTGGACCCCCCAGGCTTGGAAACATAGGTGCAGACCCGCAACGTGGTGCGGTGTGTTATGAACCACTGGCAACACGTTGGCGCCCAGGGTTCCCGTTCGAGGTACCCAGACAGCCTAGAAGAGATGCCACGCCGCAGCCCCAACAGCATCATAGCGCAGGAGTACAAAATCTGCCTAAATTTGCCTTCTATTCCGCGTCACAGGACTCCATGTGGGGTAAGTGGGCTCATTCATCTGCAGAACAGCAATTCCATACCTCCAAAGGTTGCAGACAAAGCATCTTGGCCAGCTTCATGAAGCCCTTCCTCGCCTAGTATCGGAGCAAGTCGACCTCGGAAAACAGCCTGCCATTGATAAAAATGCCTACTGTAGAATTGGCGCTTACTATGCCTGCCATCGTGATCATATCCCAGGCCAATCGTGATGAACGCCGTTGCATTGCGAGTGGTTATTGATGTCCCGAGCATCTTGGCGTTACTTGTGATCCATAACGTAACTACTGGCATGCCGTCATATCCACGGGAGTCTCCTAGGGATATGAGGCGCTGATCGAGCAGCAAAAAGGCACATCCTGGAATCTGCGGTGAGGCCGAAGCCATACCGTGCATTAGTCTGTACTAGAGAGGATCACAGTAAACCCCCAGCTCTTTTTAGCAATCTCGTAATTACCATACTACCTCTCATTCTTTAAGGCTATTACTATAATATTTATCTTAACTTGACAGTTAAAATAATATATATTATTAAGTCTAAATAATTTCCTAGTAAATCTAAATAAGCCTTATAGAGGAAAAGTAGTTATAGAGGAAAATTAGTTTCTAGCCTAGAAATAAACTTACTTAAGAGGTTCCTTCTTTTTAAGAAGCTTCCTTTTTATTTCTAGGGAGGAGGTTTCCTCCTTAGGGATACCGGCTAGCTAAAAGAGATTTCCTTCCTTTCCCTCCCTATTAGGTTTCCTTTCTAAATTTAGACTTTTAAGTAGTATTTTAATAGATTATTATTATAATTTTAGTAATCTTAATTATAGTTATAATTAAACTTAAAGGAGGAAGGTAGAGGATTAGGTATTAAATTTAAAAAAGGAAGAAAGGAAGGGGAAAAAGTACCTTTCCTCTCTTTATATAGGGGAAGGTATAAAGGCTTTTCTATAACCGCCTTTCCCTCTCCATAACCCTCTAATCTATGAGTCTATCTAGTAATCTACAAGTCTATTAAATAGCTAAACAATAGCCTATATAGTAAGGCTATTATTAACTTAAATAATATTATACATCGGTTTTAGAGTAAGGATAGTCAGATAGGCCAATGAAGGTTATAGTAACCCTCTTTTGTACCTACTAGAGTACGGTATGGAGGAGATGGTCACAAGAACGGGGAAGAACTGCGACCCTATCTGCTGTCCCTCATCACCTACAGGCTTCCCAGTTGATAAGGTACATAGGAGTGAAGTTGATCTTTCGAGAAAAATGTATTATACTCCAGAAGAAAATGTACCAGCGTCTTTCAGCGTCAGTCCGACCTCATCCGGTAAATCAAGGACCCGAGGTCGCCTGGACTGCTCCTTCAATTTTCGTGCTCATACCTTTCACAGCTTTAGGTTCTCATACACTATGTGTCTTGAGGCAGCGATGCTCCTTGCGGACCCAGCTCCTTCATCGTCTCCTCCATGAGTCTGTCTGCGAACTTCTGCCCCTCTTCTGTATACCATGGCCCTGGAAATCTAATTTTTGTTAGCACATCATTCGAAAAACATCAGTGAATAGTCAACCCACGGTTTGATGGTCCAGTCACTGATGAACTTTCCATGACTCTCAGCCCCTCGAACCAAGGCCGCGTCGAGGTACAAGGAAGCCCCGACCTCCAGCGGCCGTGCCAAGAAATATCCCAGAACAACGAACAAGCACTTCGCGATTGCGGAATTGTCACGGCCCATAGACGTCCCATCGGTCAGGCCGGGATTGGTTATATTGATGAGCACGTCGGCCGGGTTAACAAGCTCAGCCAGCTTCCCAACGAACATAGTGACAAGCAGTTTCGAGTTCGGATACGATTGGAACTGCCCGTAGCCCTTCGGACTATCCATCTGCGCGAAGACCGACCCCTCCATCTTCAACGGCGCACTATAAGCCGAGTCAGACCCCACGACGGTGAGCACCGGCGGCTTCATGGAGCCGGGAGCCCTCTTCGACTTCAGGATTGGGACCAGCAGCAGTGCCAGAAGCGCCGTCGACAGATAGTTGACCTGCATCGTGAGCTCGTGACCTGTAGCCGTGACGGTTTTATAAGTGGGCGTGGCCAACCCAGCATTCAGTATCGCCACATCGATGCGCGGCAGCGTGGCACATTGCTCCGCGAAGCCGCGCACCGAGTCGTAAGACTCCATGTCAAGGATCCAGACGGAGATCTCTGAGTCGGGGAACTCTTCACGCAGCTGGGCTGCTGCGGCGTTGCCCTTGGCCTGGGACCGCACGCCCATCACCAGGTGCGAGAGCCCCAGCCCAAGCAGCTGCCGGGACGCCGCTAGGCCGAGGCCTATGTTGCTCCCTGTCACGATCGCGGTTTGGCCATCGATGCGCAAGTCCGATGGCAAGGGCGTTGGCTTTGTGCGTTGCCGCTGGAGGAATCCTGAGAAAGATGCCTCAAATGAGGCCTGCGCCTGGGGGTCGTCTGACATGGTTGCATGCAGGTGTGGGACGGTAGATGACAACGAACTGGAAATGTGAAATACAAGGTGTGAAAATGCAATGGTAGCACAAATGCAAAGTCGGCAACCTCAAATGAGAAAACAATCGAATGGATAAACGCAGTGAGAGCCTTCTTCCTGTGGCAGCCTTTGCTAAGAGTGCAACATATTCCTAGAATGGACTATTCTCCTTATCATCGTGGAGGAATGAGGTTGGAGGAATGAGGTTGGAGCTACGGCCGACAAAGTCCGCCGGAGCCGGTAGCCAGGCAGCCAGAAGACGCGACTGGGGACAAACTCTCGGCGGCCCGATAGATGCACCACATACCGGTCCCGGTAAGCTAAGAAGGGACCAACTGCAGTCAGCAAGACCCTCATTGGTCTTTGAAAGAGTTGGCACCAAGGATGACAGTAATTGCGGGGTTCGAGGATTTATAACCATCTGACCGAAACCTTTCAATGTTAGAGTTCTCTGTTCACATTTCTTTGGACCACCTTAGAATTTGAGCATGAGGTTCATGCGGAGAATGTGAGCCCTTGAAATAGTAATATTCATTTTGAACGGCAGCTGAACCATGCTAGTGATATAGGCTTTAAAGTAAAAGTTGATAGGGAGGGCCACTTTGGACTGAATCGACGAGGCCCAGCTCCGCCTGCACATTCAATGAGGGCATGGGCGATGTCGACAATGTCATAAAGGTAAGATACCATAGCCTCGAATAGAGGTGTGATTGCATTGAGAAGATTTCCAGTCCACAAATGTCACCACGTAGACAGCCAACAGTATTGGCAGCAGGGGCGATTCGATCCTCCTAAGACACTTCGCCTCGTCGATGGGAGGCTTTGGAGCCGCCCCCATGGCACTAAAAACAAGACGCAGCTGGTTTCCAAACCACTTCGGGCGTCTCCCACGTCGATCCCCTGGAAAGTAGGGCTGAAGGCGTGACTGGCCGAGACATACAGGTGCGTCAACCCCTCCGCAGTGAGGGATATTTGGTAGAGAGGGCCAGCCTACTTCAAATCAGGGTTGTAGTTGGCTTTTCAGACTGCGCTAATCTGGTGCTCCAACAACGTCGCCCGTCTCGGCTGTGGAACTTGAAGCAGCGATAGGAAGTCTTCTCGTGCGACACTGGTTGCCTCTGCGATTGGGCATCCTTCATGACGGATGGTAGCTCAGGGGTTTTCGATATTGCTGACTTGCATATCCTGAACATGTCTAAGCTGACTACTCAGCGAGCCGGTGAAGATGGAGAAGCATCTAGCCCCCTCTGTGATGACCTTGAACCATATATTGGACGATCGGATGCCTAGTTATCACGCACCTCGTGCCCGGTATGCCCACGGTCCGGATTTCTCGCCACCCATTCTTTCGACAGCCTGCTGCCAGCGTCGCATCTCACGCACTCCAATTCTGGCAACTAATGGTTGCCCCGCGTTTTCCTCTCCCTGGATCATTCTTCAGCCAGAAGCGTGCCAGTGTTTCTCGGCGGTCTCGTGAGCCGCGTTGCCTCCTCACACTGCATTAGCGCTTCCTTTCCAGCCAAGGTCGACAAGCATCAGAAGCTTTCAGTAGCCGACCTAACACAGGTGTGGCATCGGACTGGCCGTTTTGATGATATTTAATCACAGCCTGCCTATATAAGACCGACCTGGTGGGAGACAATCCCACTGAAGCTTCTACTCCTACATAATGATCGAAAGCCTCCAGCCCGAGTTGTACAGCCTTCCACCGGGGCAAGTTACTTACTACTTTCTTCGCAGACTGTAATCCTCCGGTGACATCTAACTCGGTACTGAAACAGCTGTCGTCGCTGTCGCACAATTTTGTACTCGAGTATGGAGAAAGTCAGGCAATGTGCAGAATGAGCTTCATCATTCTACGCACCGCGATGCATGCTCGAACAATACTTGAATCAGTGATTAGCCGCCCTTCGTAGCCTCTTGGGTGGCCCTTCTTCGCCAAGCCTTTGAAACAACACAATCCTGAGCTAAAAAACGGCTGAAAAGATGGCGACCACAACGACAAGCAGCACCACGCCGACGCCAGCGCTGCCTCCCCCTCCAGGCACAATGTCCAACTTCGACCACCCGGCAACTTTGAAGGGGGCGATGAACATCGCCATGGGCGTCGCTATACCTCTGACAACCATTTGTTTCCTCCTACGCACGTATGTTAGGTTTTGGATCAAGCGACGATGGATTTGTGAAGACTGTAAGCATATTCAAGTCCCTAATGTTCAGCCTTTGCGAGTGCGGGATGCAGACCAGGCTAACGATCAGAATAGGGCTGGCGCTCATTGCTTGGGTAAGTCCAGCCTCAGCAGTGGCCTTGATGTCTCTGGACTAACGGTACAGATTGGGACGGTCACTTTCTGTGGCACTGGAGCAGCCACCATGGCGCACCATGGCGGAGAGCACCAGTGGGACATGACCCCAGAACAGGCCAAGGAGGCATTTTATGTACGTGAACAGTCCTTGTACCCCTTTCCCCGCTCCATTTGTGCCCGGCAGCCCAGTGACGTGGTAGAAGCGTTGAAGACAAACAAGCAGAGACTAACATGAACCTTGAACGACTGCAAGTGGTTCTACGTAGCCAGGATCCACTACGGTGTTACCATCTGCATAGCCAAGCTCGCGATCCTGTGTCTGTACCGCCGTATGTTCTCAATTTACCCACGAAGCACCTTCGACGTCTCCGTCATCGCGCTCATGGTCCTGCTCGTGCTCTTCTACGTCGCTACTGTCATCGCCAAGATATGCGAGTGTGTCCCGCGGTCTCGGGCTTGGGACCAGTCCATCCCCGGCCACTGCATTGACACACCAATGCTTCTCAACGTCAGCGGCGTCTTCAACGCCCTGACTGATTTTATCATGGTCATGATGCCGCTTCGCGTGGTCTGGAACCTTAACATGAAGCTGAAGAAGAAGGCTCATGTCGTGTTGGCTTTCACCTTTGGCATGTGGTGAGCATCTCCCTCTTGTTTAGAGCTCGGTGTTTGCGTGCAAAGTCTTCCTACGTGAAACTCCAGCTGATTATGTGCCAGCGCCCCTGCGTTCAGCATCGTTGGCTCCGTCGTGCGACTGCAAGGTCATAAAAACCCAGACAAGACCTGGGTCCAGCCTCAGATAATAATGTGGGCGTAAGTCGACTTTTATCCATGTCGGCCAGCCACTCTACTGCCGTCCCGTCATGTGACCAAGGCGAATCCCACATATACTTCAAGAACGAGGAAATGTATAATCTCTAACTAACGATGTTTGCACCGCCAGACTGGCTGAGTTAACGACAGGGATACTCTGTGTGAGCTTCCCGGAGCTCGGAGTGCTCCTCAAGGACGGCATGCGCCGTCCAAGCATGGTGGCGAGCACGGGTATCCGGGAAGGCCGGTACCGCAGTCAGGAGGCCGCGTTCAACGACGTTCAACACAGGTTGTGGATGTGGACCATGAGCATGAGGCCGGCCTTGGGTACAGTGAATACAGTTGGTGGTCCGGAGGCCGGCGGCTGTGATGGCGGCGGCACCACGACGGTGACATCGGACAAGGAGGGTGATGGCGGCGGTGGGCAGCATGAGCACATCGAACTGGTTGAGGTCGAGCTCAATCATCACCCTGAGACTGCGGTGCTCGTCGAGGGCGGCCGGTGGGTGCACCAGACCTTTGAGAGGTTGCCCAGGGATGTCGAAGTTGCGAGGGAGATTGAGGTGGACTCAGCGAACATGGTGTAGTGCACATTTGGTCCAGGGTCGACATGGAAATTCTGGTACTCACTGGGCGGTATAGGACGTGTCATTTCATTTTTTTCGAAACAGTGGCATCACAAAAACGAATATCTACCTAGACATGCAGTTACCATATTCATCGGACTCAACTCAACTCCCCTATTTCCAACACATCTTCTTATTTTAAATACACAAAGATTACATACCCGGTTGGCTCCCTAGTAAACTATCGGTTGAGACCTGCCCCAACAACCAGGCATAACTCCAGCCTGCCCCCGTGCCGCTGACCCTTGATCATCGACCTCCAGAGACGCGTCTCTGAAATGACACTGAGTTGATTAGGCACCTTAGATTGTGCAGCATGTGGGCCTCGGGACCCTCTTGAAATTACCTTGAGCGTACAGCAGATTCAGACGGAGCTTTGTTTCCTTTTGATGAGGTCGTGAATAGGCAAGCAAATTGTTTAAGGGGTTCAGAAATACACAGAGTCATTCGAAACCTGCCACCAGCAAAGAATACGTTCATCCAAAGCAGCGTTCACTCGCTCGTAGGCGACCTGGGTACACAAAGATTTTATCGATGATTTTGTAAATGCTCGACTTCCAACATCTTTGACGCTATTCCCGAACTTGTCTTCGGGCTCGAAGTATAATTGAACAACTCCCGATGTGCAACGACACAGCATCATCCGCGCCGGAGACACTCACCGCACTTCAAAGAACTGGCCGTTTCAGCTATCCTCCGGGTATTGAATTGCAACGCTCTCTATAGTCCGAGAAATATCTCTGCTGCACGCATTTTGGAGGTTATATCTCTTTTTCAACTTGGAAAAGAGCCATTTACCGTCAAATCTCTGTTGCACAAATCCAGGCATTCCGACTTGAAGGTGACACAACCTCAGGCTAATCAAAATATACTAGGGCCATATACCTAGAAATCAAGTTATTTTAGCATGCATGGCAGCTCGGACTGCAGTTACTATATTTATCTTGTTTCCGATAGGTGCCTTCTGAACGCCGCCCCCAACGCCGAGCCATGCATGTCCGTATAGGGGACGAGCTGAAAGGCTCACTTCTAGCCCCATGGTCTGCTGGCTTTTTTGACATCATACAAGGATTACACTGCATATCCGCCTACTTCGTTAAGACTTCGCCCAAGAATGTCTCATAGTTTTAGTTGGTATAAGATGGCAGGTCCGGAATATTTACTACTGAGAGATTCCAACTGACACCATTGAGGTATATCCGCAAATTTCACTAATTTTCAATGAACTTTCTGCCATGGAAGTATCCTCAGCGAACACTTTCGTACCAGATGATACTGGATCATCTGGGACGGCTGACGCTGGAAGGGATTCTGAACACCCACATGTACCCTCCCAGACACTCCTCCTGCATTCGATGCAAGCCTCGATCTCGTCCGACGAAGCTACCTTAGCAATCGAACGCGAAGCCTCCCAAACGGACGAGGTCAACGCGACGTTCCTATCACCAGACAATATCCAGAGATACCAACCACTAGCAGGGCATGTCGCAGAAAGCCCGGGACCTTCTCACGATGACGATGTGCACCCTGTCGGCAACGTCGCAGAGCCGTCCGCCGGCTCTGGGTCACAATGGCGGCCCATTTACCTTCGCCGCCGGGTATTGGCTGCTTTCAGTGTCACATTCCTCTCAATGGTCGCTTGCCTGCAGGTACTGAATGTTTTATCTGCTCGCAACGGCGCTATCGCAAGAGGCCACAGCAGAGATCACTACCTCTGGACGTACGCGCCCACAGCGTTCTTGACTCTGATTGCAGCACTGTTCAACCGCGTCGAGTATCAGGCAAAACTCATGGCTCCATGGGAACGCCTATCCAAGCGCCCTGCCACAGCTCAAAAGACTCTGCTCTTGGATTACGTGTCGCCTTTGCAGCCCGTTGCAATTTATGAATCCCTGCGCAACAAGGACTTCGCCGTGGCAGCAACAACAACCATCTCGCTAGTGGTAAAGATCCTCATAGTGTTGTCTTCAGGTCTGATCACCCTGTCGCGGATTGCAGTACACCATACAACAATACCCATGGAAATTCAAAACGCCTTTGTCGACGATGCTTCAGCCCTGCGAACGAGAAACTACCTCCCCTACTTTGTCATGCAAGGATTGATGAAGGGAAGCGACTACCCGCCTGGAATAACCAATGAATTCGCGTACCAGTCGGTGCAGAGCAACCTTCCTGGAACCGCACAATACGAGGTGATCGTTGACGGGCTTGCGACGGACCTGCGGTGCGAAGTTGCCAATTTAGATGCGTCCAGCGCTGTTGCTATTTTTAATTCTAGCAACATGAATCTCACCATCGCGTCTCGTGGCTGTGACGTGGCAAAAACATTTCAGGCCCCCGGGCCCCCCTTCGAGTACTCAAAAGATGGGCTAGGTCAAGTTACTTTTGGGAAATTTGAGCCAGTGCAGTGCGATGGCACGTCAGGTGACGCGGGCATGCGCGTGTTCGTGATATTCGGGCTTGAAGAGTGGTTCATGGACGACACCATTCCACCCGGTGAGGTCAACCCGGATTACATTTGGAATAACATTTGTCTTATAGGCGAATGCGGCAGCAATTTGCGGGGCAGGTTGCTTAAGTCAGCCCAGCTACTATGCGCTCCACGATATGAGATCGCCAAAGTCAGTGTGGTCCAGAATGGAACCGAAGTTCAGAGTGTCACTCTAGCTGGGGAGTCTTTGAATCGCACCTTGGATCATGTCAGTCCGTGGGACTTTATGAAGAATTTCTTTAGAACCTTCGATTATGCTACGCGATCGGAAGGGTACGGATGGAGAGGGTTCATTATCGGCCAGCAACAACTCAAAGTGGACGACTTTATGCACAGTCTCCTGGAAACTCAAACCCTCCCGGACACAAATGTATCAATGCTTTTCGATCCGAACTTTCTCAAATCAATCGCAACAAAATACTACCGCCAGGTAGGCCCCATTATTGCCAGGCAGCTATCGATGGAGCCTACGTCTCTGAACACGACTGGTTCAGCCATGATCATGGAAGATCGCCTCGTGGCGCGAGGATGGGCACTCCAGTGGATGGCCGGTCTTATCTCACTTTGTCTTATTCTTTCACTTCTCACAGCCTTCATCATCCCACAGCACGGAATTCTGCACCAAAACCCAAATACCCTCCCGGGAATCGGAGCAATTGTCGCGCACAGCCCAGATCTGCTGGATCGGCTCCGTTATTCTGGAGATGCCGACTCCAAGACATTGCATCTCCAATTGAAGGGGTCAAATTTCCAATCCGAGGTCATTCATCAACAACCTGAACCTCTGTTCCAGCGATACATGGTCATCAGAGATGTCGATCTCGCGAGCACAGGCAACCTTCCATGGAGCTTCCATCAAAGCGAGTCAACCCACGCCCATCCTTGGATACTTCATCCTGCATCACGTCTTGGTCTTGGTCTCACCCTGGCAGCCTGCGTGGTCACTCTCGAAGTAATTTTGCATCAGTCTAGCAGCCATGAGGGGTTGGGGAACGTGGGCGATAGTGCATATATACACTACACGTGGACATCTCTCCCTTCCCTTGTATTCGGAGGCATAGCCATGATGCTTTCTTCTATGGACTTCAACATACGATCATTGGCTCCTTACACCAGTTTGAGCGACGTTGTAAGTGATGATACATTCAGGATTCTCGACTTCCTCGACATGTCGGTGCCCTCAGCCCTTTTCAAGGAAGCGAAGCTGCGCAACATCGGTGCCCTAGCAACAACGTCCAAGCTGCTTGTCGCCTCCCTTTTTACTATTTTCTCTGGATCTTTGTTCCAGGGTGTCTATTTCCCGGCCACAGATGTTTTGCTGCTTCGGAATAACAACTCGTTTGGATCGCCAAGTCATGAATTTGACGTCACGCCGGGTTTGATTTCAACGAGTAACTGGTCATACCCAAGCTTCACATATGAGGACCTTGCCTTCCCCCAATTCATTCCCGACGTGGCGCTTGTGGCAAAGCACTTTTCCAGTACGCCTCTGCTCTCTATTAAGGCGGTGGTACCCGCGTTGCGATCACGTCTACAGTGTCGTATGTATAATTCGAGCAACATTCGTGTTCGAGCTGAAACCATTCCCAAAAATGAAACAGATGTCTCACGGATGTTTGTTAGGCTGTGGTACGATATCAATGAAGAAAGTGATGGGCCTTCAAAAAACCTCACCAATGTCGACATCCCTGCCAACACTTCATATTTTGGGTTGGAGCGAGGGTTTTCCACTTACAGTAACAATGTCTTTTTTTGGGGTAAGAAAGACCCCTTTCCTAATTCCAAAGTCGAACACATAGCAGCTATGGGCTGCAACCAGTCCATCGAGGTTGTCGATGTGGAGACCACGTTCATCGGCGCCGACCTCGCCATCGATGTGGACAATCCGCCCCGAGCCGTGTCAAATACAGAGCGAACATTGACCGTTCCCCTCAACTTGACGTGGTTCGATGATTACTCCATAAACATACCCAACCTCCCTCAATACGAGTCTCTAGACGATTTCTTCACCTTACTTACAAGGTCGAGATGGGCAATTCCTCTTTCGATGCTCGGCGGCGGCAGCGACGATGCTGTCGCGGCTGCCATCAAGTTTCAATATGGCGTCTTCTTCGCACAGGCTCTGAACAAAGGCCGTGTACCCGCGGCTGAGACGAATGTGACGCTTACCCCTGAGCAGGCGCTGGCTGGCGGTAACGATGCTGGGCAAACATTTGAGGCGACGGTGTTTGACGAGGCGGGCCGGCAGCGAGTGGTGCAGGATGCGATATCGACTCGGATCCTCGAGGCGCTCCTGCTTGTGACGCTAATCTTGCTGGGTGTGGGCTGGGTGTGGCTACCAAAAACAAATGTGTTACCCAAACGAAGCCCGACTACTATCGCGAGCGCGGTAGCACTGTTGGCTGGTGGGAACTTGACGGAGTGGCTGAATGAGAATGATGGCGGCACAATTGGCGAGCGCGGCAACACGAGGTTCTGGATGGGCTGGGGGAATGTTCCGGATGAAGAAGGGATACTCATGGGAAATGAAAATGAGAATGGGATTAGTCGATTTGGCATCTTCGCCGTCAAGTCTGACGATGACGATGACGAGCAGATGCGATCGTTGCACAGGACAACGCCGGGCGATTGATTTCAATTCAGATTTGGATGAATTGATGTCTTGACGGTATTGCAGAGAGCCTCGATAGACACGGCTGGTTTCAGCGAGAAAAGGAAATAGAGTGAAGACAGCAGAGGTGCGCAATGAAAGCAAGGAAAGTCTGTGATGTCCAGCGACTATTCAGATCCATATGGGACAACGTCAGTTACCTCAGCCTCACAATAGAGCCAGGAGAAAAGACAAACTCGAAAGTCCATGGTCATAGAAAATGTGAGGCAAGATTCGATATACAAGTTATGTTGGGCACTTCACCCACTCCTACTTCCAACAGAAATATATCGTGTCATAGATGGCATGAGACCGAAGAGGAAAGTGTTGTCAGTCTACCAAGGTGAGTGCGCGCCGAGGAAAGCACCGTACATAGTCAGAGATAATGTCTCATCCACACCGCTGAGGATTTGGACAGAACACCAACAAAGATTTTACTGATCAATCATATGCTTGTGGCATTTCACAGTGGTTTAAGATAGAATTATAAACGACCCGAATCATGCTGGTAGGAGTATTGCATGATGCCCTGCTTGTGTATGTACATACTTTTTCAACGTTTCAGGCGTAATTCCTTCCCAACAAGTAAAGAGCGAGCTAATTTGCCATAAATATTTGACGTACAAAGTACACATCTACTTCAGTTCAATATAGACAGATGCGGACATGTGCCGGTCCATGAGGACTATCTTTGCTGCCGAGTGGTCTGTGTTGATTACTATAAGTCTGCGGCACTTGAATAACCAGCGTGGAGCAGATTGTTCGACATGCTGCAAGCCCGGAGCTCGAGACGTCATATATGTGCACATCATACTGGGCGGCCCTCCTGAGGCAGTGAACTTGCCGGTTGGCAGAGATGAAACGAGGAAACAGAGGGGCCAGAGGCAGATCCCTGGCAATGCGAGACAAAGACGGTCTAGAAGCCGTGAAAGCAGTATTCCACCCACGAGCTTGAGATTGTTGTAACTGAGTAGACAGCTCCTACGTCAATCGTATCAAGAAGACTGCCCCTGGCCGGTTTATGTGTTGCCACTCCCTTTCAGCCACGGGGCCTGATCGACCTCGGCGAGTGGAGCTGGGCTTTGGTCTGGTCGCCATCCAGTGGAAGATGTTCACATCGAGCAGATCTATCATCGAAACATGTCACAGTCATGAATTGCATTTGAGAAGCCTTCCCGAGCGTCTCGATACTTGCTGTACGACTCCGTGTTGATCGCACAAGCCGGAAGGTGGGAGGAACCCACATGAGAAATGCAACTCGTGAGACCCACTTGATTGCGCAAGCACCACTTGAGGGGAGGCGTGGACAGTCAACCACCGTGACGCGGCATGCACAGGTGATTCCATCCTATCAACTCGGACATCCGATATTCCTTTGAGCCTAATCTGGACCAATACTTGCTGCGGTGTTCGCGCTCGCCGTGGGATGAGACCCGGATGACCCGCCGCTCTGGAGCAGTCTGGAATGAGCTCACTCTCAGGAGGCTCCACTGGTGGGTGGACCCAACACTCCGGGGATGAATGTTTCGTTACGCGAGGTGGAACAGGCGCTACTGAATGGGGGCCAAATTGTTCAATGTTGCGGGATCAAAAGTCGCCGGCCAATAGAGTAATTACACGAAATCGACGCTCATGGCTAGTGAGAAGTGTTTGTGCAAATCGGATGTACTTCAATAATCTATGTACAGATAATGCTGCCCAAGTAAATGAGTGGGAGCCTGAGTGAAATTGAATCCAATTGAGAAAATCTCATCAAACCCCTAGATTTGTATTCGCAGGTCGGCCCAGGTGCCCACCAGCCTGCCATCCGCCTGGAGGCCCGAACGCCGTCAAGTAAACCAAGTATACCCAGTGATATCATTAAATCAAAAGCCCATAAAGCACGCGCAGAGGGGACAAGAATCCCTCTAGGCAGTCAACATGCCCATGAGGACGTAGCAGACGAAGCCGACGATGACCCACCACATGAGCAGGCGGACGGCGACGTTCATCATCTGGTTCCTGTTCCTCCTGCGGGAGCGGGTGACAAAGTCTGAGCCGTCGTTGACGTTGGGGAACTTCTGGGCCTTGGGGACGCGCTCGCCGAGGAAGTTGCACAGGGGCTCCCAGCCCTCCTGGACGCGGAACTCGAGCAGGCGGCCCGGGTTGCGGCCCTCGTCGGTGGCGAGGCGCACGCACTTCTCGTAGTGGCGGCGGTAGACGTCCTTGCCGCGGTGGACAAAGTCGCCCTCGAAGAAGGTGTCGAAGAACATCTTGAGCATGGGGTAGTACATCTGGGCGGCCCAGGAGCCCGAGAGGCCAAAGGGGAGGTAGGTGTTGGACAGCATGCGCAGCTCCGGGTCCGTGGCGCGCCAGTAGACGGTGGGCAGCGTCGACTTGTGCCACGAGTCCACGTCGCGGCCCGTCAGCACAACCTTGGCCTCGGGGTACACCTCCATCAGCTCCTCGGCGAAGGCGCACGCCGGCCAGTCGCACACGGCCTGGCAGTTGCCCAGCAGCTGGTCCCAGAACTCGCGCGTGCGGATCGTGCCCTCGGGCATCGGCGACCGCTCGGGGAAGTACTTGGCCACGAGGGCGTCGTGCCACAGCAGGGCGTCTGGTGGGTTCTCGATGGAGGCGCACATCATGTGGTAGGTCTCGACGTAGCCGAGATGTTGCATTGCCGCGCGCATAGCTGTGGGAGCTGGGTTAGTATCCACATTTCTCGATGATGGGGCCCGCTAGCCCATATTGTTGTGAGGTGGATTGGCTTACAAGCTGTGCCTGTTCTTCCGACTGCCAGCAGCAGAACCTTCATTGGCACTGTCCTCTTGCGTCCCCGCTTGTCGAAGTCGGTGTCTTTTGTAAGGATGTCTGTGATGGGCTTGCGGGAGTATGTGTCGGCATAGCAGGGCAGCTTGGACACTTGCTGCCCTGTCTTCTCTTGTTGTGGAACCTCGGAATACATTGTGGTGATGGTTCTGGCTGTATGGGTATATTGGAACAAGTTCGATGTGATGATAGGGCTCTTGACAGTCGAGAAGGAAGGACGATGAATTGAATGTTATGAACAACGAGTGTGTATCTGGTCGATGATTTCGTACCAGTGTATGCTGTGCTAGAAGGCGCCTAGAGATGTATGTCCGCCTTTGATGAACAATTTCCAAGAGATAGGGAGAAGATATAAGCTAGCGAGCCATCTCCTTGATGGGCCATGGAGAAGGAGGAGCAGGAGGGTTAAGAAGTAGAGGTCCACCAACGGACATGAACAAGGGGGTCAGGAGAGAATGGAGATCGGCCAAGTGGGTCCCATATCCATTTTGTTTCCTTGCGGCTCGAGAGTCAACAGACCGGGCAGTATGTACTCTCTGCTATCCCGGTTTATCCCTGAATATCAACGTATCGCCTTGTCCTGGAAGGGGTGGTCTCTGCGGCGGTGGCTGCATGCTCACATTGTACTCCGTCTGTCAGGGTTCCAGCTTCCACGGGCCGCCACAGGGCTGTGTGATGAGTAGGCTGATTATCCCGGACGAGGACGACGACAGGTACGCCAGCAATTTCCATCCTGGCATTTCATATCCTGCACGCACACCGAGTGTATCGTGAGTCCTTTTACAAGGAGTTCATGTAGACTATGGATGCCAACCTTTTGATCGCCTCATTGGCGCAGCAAAGATACGTCAACACGACTGTTTCCAAGTCATGCCACGAAGTGTTGTTCCATGGGTGTCGAATACTCGGCCAATAGCGTCATCGTCTGATATCTGGAGTGGCTGGACACAGACTGCGGTTGTTGACCAATGTGACCTGGACCGAGCCTTTCCTCTTGGTGGAACCGTCTGAACTCTACGGTCCGGTCCTCGATTCGCCCAAATTCGTCAATTGACAATCTGGTCGCCTCCCCCTGAGATGAAGAGCCATGCGAGATCATCATGAAACATAGTCTGGTGTGTGCATGTTGCCTCGCAATCAATGTTCGTGGCCCATATGTCGAATGGTAAAGGCTGACGACTGGACTAGCTTTGACTAACCCCCGTCTGTTCTCTCTCACATTGATTGCAGAAGGGTTCCAGAAGCCACCAATGCAGATTTGTCGCTTGAAAGTGGGCCCAAGGGTTGTGGGGAACACTTCCCAGTCTGGAATCTCGGAAGTCGGGGGTGGGCTGATGAGAGTGGCCGGTGGTGGGAATCGAATTTGTCCATAAACCGGCTTCCGGACTGCCAAGACTTTTGCTATATGAGACGGCTCGTTGCCCACTGTATGTGATTGAGTGAAAGAATCCTCCGATGTGTGATGAGGACGATCTTTACCAGCAGCCGCCCTCGAATAAGAAGGTTGCCCACTGACCTGCCATTGACCTCGAAATTGGGACGGCAATTCACTTGTTTCGAGCGAAGTGAGCTGGAGGTTGAAACAAATTCCCACTTTCGGCCATAGTTGAAACTTGGGCATTTTTCCAGAGACCCCATCGGTTGGGTCAGATCGAAAAGGGCATCGTCAGCGTCATCCATTCGTCAAATGAACCCACCCGGGATGGACGACTTTGATCGGCAGACGCCTGATACCCCGGACCTTGGAAGCAGGTGCCCGGTCCACAACAGGACCAGGGGTCTACGTAAGCCCCTGCGTGAGTGCTGCTGCACAGGTATTGAGGCTGAACCTGTCGATGAACCGAATTCGTCCCAAGCCAACATCGGGTGTCGCGTCCAAGCCCGTCTCGTCCTCGACCCCGATCGTGACAGGCCAATCCCGCCCCCTCGGGCCACAACCAAGCCCCACCGGAGGCCTACACATACATGAACATGGCAATTCTTTCTGTGACACAAATGCCATAAAAAGAAAGAAATTGTGGCTACGACTCGTCATAGGCACCAGACGCAAAACGGCCACCATCTGCTGTCGTCCACGCGTCGACGGCCTTACTCGTAAATACGATGGCGGTCAGTCAATTGCCCTTCAAGGAAGCGATGCCGGCGGCCGAGCATTTCCGGGACCCGGCTCGCTTCTAAGACTCAAGCAGGAAGCTGCGGAAGTTTACTGTTACAAGGCGGGTATTTAGCCTGTCATTTCGCTTGACCACCTTATTTCTTGGCGGTCGATCAGCAGCTGCTGAGGAAAGATAGGTGCAACGGTCGTTATCAGGGTTTACTTGTTCAGGCAGTCAGGTAGATACCCAGCAAGACCAGATACTGTAGTCTGTTGGTGGTGCCGTCGTGGTAGTGTAGACAGAAAGTGTGATTGCGTAGCACTAGTGAGCGTTGCATGCCACCTTCTTACAGGGGGAGGCACCACGCTATGATAGGGCTGCTGGGTTTCATCGTTTTTCCAATGGCAGAACAGAGAACACATGTCGCCAAGGCGCGACCACCCCGTTCATCCCACGGGCAGCCAACTGCAATGGGAGACACACTCTGCATTGACTTCAACTATGGCCCCTCAAGCTCCCATTATCGAAAGCTTGACCTCAAGGGCGTTGCGGGACCCCAATTCCGCTATCGAGAACAGGCCAGACTGTGACATGAACAGATGGATTGGCTGGAAAGAATGTTTCAAAGAGGGAGCCCTCCCGACTTCCGGTATCGCCCCCAAATGGACACCCGCAATCTAGAGATGCACAGATCGACGACCTCCTGACGACTGCTGATCGTTCGCTTCCACGGTCAAGCGGCCGTAGGCGCCGGCCCGCCTGTCACCTGCAGGGCCCAGCAAGCCCAGGCATGCCAGGATGCAAGTCGAACGCCACAGTGAAACGGCAAGCGTGTAGCCGCAGCCGACCCGACAGCCCTGATACCGATTCAGTGGGCCAGCACCGACTCCCGGGCTGCCGTGCCTGCAATGGGCAACTGGCAGGACTACCAGAACTGGGTTTTCTGGGCAGATCGTGGACTGAATACTGATCGGAAGGCCGGTAAGCGCGAATCAGGGGCCCCAATTTGTGGGAACAAAAGGGGAGAATGTCGTGGGGAGGGCCAGTTGCCGCACGGGCGTGAGGCTGCTCAGTCCAGATACGCGGTCCTGCACATTTCGCCCTGGTCTTGAACATGAATAAGTCGCTGGAGAGCCTGACTGCTCGCCTGTATACCAGAAACTCTACAGCAGGAACAGCCGCCTTGGCTGCCGCCTTGGCGCCACTTGACACGGCACGAAGCTGGGTATCACGGCATCGACCAATACCAAGGACTTGGGTCAACGCTGTTTCCTGATTTTACTTTTGGCAATTTCACTGTATGTGAGGTAGGGGGTCGCAAGACATCACGACTCAACGCCCGGGAAAGACTGGACGATGGCTTCGCCCGCCGCGCAGCGGGATGTGGCGCTCCGCGTAAATGGGCTGCCCGATATCAGATTCGATTCGCGGTGTGGTAAACACACAATGGCTGGTACCGAGGCTAGGCCTCGTCATTGTGCGTGGGCTCGAGTGTTTTTGCGTTGCTTCCCTTTCCCTGGCGCATGGAGGATTAAAAAGGAAATGGGGCAGGAAAAGAGGGTCCTTTTCTTCAACCCACGCAACGCGTAATGTCTCTTCCCCTCTAGGCCGGATTTCGGTTGATCTGGCCCGTGGGTAACACCGGGCGAGTGACAGGACGAACAGGAAGAGCCAATACTGTCGGACGAGTGCGCGGCTGATGACAAGTTCGCCGTGGAATATTAACAGCCCATGCAACAAGCGTCTGGTGCGAAGGCCTCCTGGCGACACAAGAAGTACTCGAAAGGGGAGGGGGAGGGGCACCTTACAGGCTCCCTGCTATTCTGTAGCAGGGCAGGCTGATATCATCGTCCTCCTCCGTCGACCATTCAGGATCTGGAGTACGCGGTCCTGTTTCCCCCACTGCCACACTCGGCAATGCGAGTGGATGACAGCAGCCGGGCCTCGTGGGGGAATTGCAGTCATTTTTCTCCGGTGGAACCCTTTGAGGCAGTGGGGCCGACGACCGAAGACAAGAGCAGCCTCCCACGCTGGGAAAGCCGGGTTGTCGATCATCGGTGATCCAGGGTGACAACCCGGGTCAGGGGTATACGCTCAGATACAGTACCCTCCATCCCAGTCTGCCCCCTCCAGGTCCTGGGATGCTTTCATTGCACCCGTTCCCAATTATTTTCTGATTGTTTTCATCTGGTGACCCTGATTATCACCCGGCAGTCTCGCCAGGGATCGACTGAGATTGATTGCCTGTCACAGCCAACACCCCAGTGGCCCATTTTATTCCACGCAGACTGTGGCTTGTCGAGTAAGTACACGCAAACCTTTGCCGCTGTCGACGTTGACTTGTGCTCCGCCTGCACAATTGTTTTCCAACCCTCCATTTCTATTTCCAGCCATCCTGCTTTTGTGACATTCCGAGTTGTCTCTTCATATCATCAACTCTGCCGTTGACATTTCCGGCTCGTCATTCCTTCCACTCCATACCATTCTACGACATTCACTCACTCTCTGTTCTACGCTTTCCTTTTTTCTTGCTACTAAACAGTATTTGTTACTGATATCACTGAGCACCTTGCTAAAGACTTGCAATATCAGTGGACAACGTCTGACCAACCACGAAAAATAAGAGGGGACTCCTCGAAATTGAGAGGATCAGTCCCTCGCACTATATCGATCAACACTATAATCAGCCAGAGCAGGAGGAGCGGGCTCCCACACTGACTAACATGGCACAACAAACAACCCCAGCTCACTCACAACAGAGCGAGCTGGCACCACCGGGCCAGTTTGACATCATGCAAGAGTCCTCCGTGAACGAGAAGGGCGAGTTTGGCAGTGAAGCAGACTTCGACACATTTCTGAACCAAGAGCAGCGGAGAGGAGCCGTC
The DNA here is from genome assembly GCA_038088545.1 of Diaporthe humulicola. Lineage (NCBI taxonomy): Eukaryota > Fungi > Ascomycota > Sordariomycetes > Diaporthales > Diaporthaceae > Diaporthe > Diaporthe humulicola. The sequence goes on from JBBWSL010000185.1 coordinate 53,122, forward strand.
TCGCCTGGTGTTGCGTCATCGTCCTCGTCCGTCACAGTATTCGACCCCACAAGTAGTCCGCGTGAGAGGTACTTTGACTCGGAGGATGACATGGGCAAGGAGAGCGCCCCGTTCCTGTCGCGGGATGTCGAGAAGGACGAGTGCAAGAAGGCTGCGCCGGAGCATGTCACCTGGATGTCGCTGCCTCACAAGGGCCAGCTGGCCATCTTGTTCATGTGCCGGTTCGTGGACTTCCTGCAGGTGGCTAGTCTGCAAGCATATGTCTTCTACCAGCTGAAGCACATGGCCGAGCAGCGGACAATCCAGACCGGTGGCGCAGGTATGTCAAACAACACCCTGAATCCGTCTGCCAATACCTGATGTTGACTCCCTTGCAGAAGCAGTCCTCTCCGACGCTCAGATATCGGCACAAGCTGGCCTGCTGACGGGCTGCTTCACCGGCGCCCAGGTCCTGACCGCCATCGCTTGGGGCAAGGCAGCCGACTCGACGAAGTGGTGGGGAGGCCGCAAGATGGTGCTCCTGATCGGAACCCTGGGAACCGCCATCGGGTGCTTCGGATACGGATTCTCGCAGAGCTTCGCCGCCGCCATGGCATGGCGCATCTTCTCGGGCTCGATAAACGGCCTGGTGGGCATCATCCGCACCATGATCTCGGAGATCACCGTCGAGAGGAAGTACCAGTCCCGGGCGTTCCTCATCCTGCCCATGAGCTTCAACGTCGCCGGCATCCTCGGCCCCATCATCGGAGGCTGGCTGGCCGACCCGGCCATGACCCTCCCTGGCTGGTTCGGACCCGAGGGCCCGCTCTACTCGCCCATGATCGAGGCGTACCCCTTCGCCCTGCCGTCCATCATGAACGCCGTCTTCCTGCTCGTCACCTTCCTCGCCGTCTTCTTCGGCCTCGAGGAGACGTCCAAGGGCAAGAAGGGCTCGTTCGACGCGGGCCTGTACGCCGCGGCGCGCGCAAAGGCCTTTGTCCTGCGCCGGCCCCTCGACTACGTCTACCACTCGCGCAGCGGCTACTCGGAGCTCCGCCTCGACGAGAAGTCCGAGAACCCGCAGCCCGTCACCGAGCCCAAGAAGCGCAAGGTCCTGCCCTTCAGCCGCCTGTGGACCAAGAACGTCATCTGCACGCTTCTCTCGCAGGCCTTCTACGACTTCCACCTCGGCGCCTTCACAAACATCTGGTCGCTGTTCCTGTCGTCCCCTCGCCCCGGCTTCGTGCCAACCCACGTCGACGCCAACATCCCCACCGCGGCGGAGATCGAGTCCCGCGGCACCATCGGCAAGCGAAACCTGCTCTGGTTTGCGGGTGGCCTGGGTATGCCCGCGAAGACTGTCGGAAACGCTACGTCGATCCTCGGCGTGTTGGGTATGCTGCTGCAGGTGGTCATGTACCCTCCCGTGCACGCACGCCTGGGCACGCTGCGGTCGTTTCGCTACTTCCTCATCATCTTCCCCGTGGCGTACCTGCTGGCGCCGTTCCTGGCCGTGATGCCGCAGTCGACCAACGAGGACGGCACGACGACGACGTCGACGGTGCTGTGGTTCGGCATCGTGCTGATCCTGTTCCTGCACACCTCGGCCCGCACCATGACGCTGCCCGCCAGCATCATCCTGCTCAACAACTGCAGCCCTCACCCGTCCGTGCTGGGCACCATCCACGGCATCGGCCAGTCCGTCTCGGCCGGCTTCCGCACCGTGGGACCCATCGTTGGCGGTTACTGGTACGGCGTCGGGCTTGACTGGGGCATGGTCGCCTTCAGCTGGTGGGCCGTTGGCGCCGTCGCCGTTGGCGGCTGGATCTCGAGCCTGATGCTGTACGAGGGCAGCGGCAAGGAGATCGAGCTGGAGGATGACGAGGAGTGAGCTGCAGACTCCTTATTGGAGCGGCTCAGGCGGGATCTTTCTTTTGTGGGTGCATCGGGATAGGGTTTATTGATGTCATGACTTCGGTGTATATATTACCACACACTTTGCTCTGGATGGTGTAGATATAGCATAGCGAGATCTTTATAATACCATTGTAGTATTAGACAATCCCTCGGCTGTTGGTTTCTTGTGAGTTGACCGCATTTCATGGACTGCAGCTGGGACTGACTGCGACTGAACCGCCAGCTGGAGGCCACCCGATTCAAGCACCCAAGCTTCGGTCGTGCATCTCGGCAACCTTGTTAGGTGATCAACATGCCGATCAATGAGGTGGTATATGGACTACTGCGGCTCACGAATCTGTCTCTTTTATGCAGACGGCAGTCAGCGACCAGTCGCTTGGGGTTCCGCCTTTTTGCAAAAGCAAGCTCACAGATGCAGAGCCTCAGCTGCGTGCCGAGGATCAGCCAGCCCGCCAGCCCAGCCGCCGAATATTCTCGAGCCGTATCACGCGAGCGCTAGTAGGCCGTAGCCCATCCTCTCAGGCAAATTAGCCTGCGGTCATGCGGCGCATAATGACACCTGGGCGCCTTCTCCTCACCGAAAACCCCTCCAACCTGGCCCGGCATTGTGCCCAAACAAGCATCAAGCGACGAGCTTGCCTTCCTGTTGGTGCATCTTCTCGTGGCCCAACGGATCGGTCTGATCCTGTTCCCCGTGAACAGAGCCCCGCCATATCTGTGCCACTACTTATCGCCGCTTTATCACCATAGACAACCCTATTGGGTCCCAGGGCCGAGGCCTCGGTGCTGGCCAGCCACTTACCAATCAACATGGCCGCAGGACAGGCCCTCTTGCCCACAAGTGCACTTCATCGTGCCCGCGGTGGATCTGAGAAGCGGTGACCAGCTGGACAAGCTCAACGTCGTCCTGCAGGACACCCTGCGCCAAGCGAGAGACGAGTCAGGGGTGTATAGGCGATCGACCGCAAAGAAAGTTTTCTCGTCGTTTCCGGCACCTCGATGCTGCGGTTACCTGGCCTTTTTGCTCACGACGCCGACGGCCAACACCATACACAGTAGATCTCGGCAGCCTTGTCACACTTTTCCTTTTTCCAATAGATTGGTTGCAACTCGTTGATTAGATTTGATTAGAGCCCCAAGAAGGTAGAATAAAGACTCGGCAACCCGATTCATGGGGTGATCGACGTTGCAATCTCACCGACACCCCGGGCCAGGTCCTTGATTTTTTGCGGAGGTGGCAGTGCTGGAGGAGGGTCGAGCCGTGTGCCTGGCTTGCCGAATTGCCGTTGGTGGCAGCCAACATCGAACGAGGGCAGAATGATGTTTGGGGAGAAAGACCCTCACCGCTCTGACCTCTTCATCTTCGACACAGACAGACTTCAGAGCGACATCCTGCTGCGAGATGGCGTCTCCCACCTGAAGTACCAGGAGTATGCGGTCTTCGCAAAGGACAGCGACTATGCCAGCACGATCCAGTCGTCCGAGACGGACAATGACCGACCCTTCCTCAAGCATGTCGGCCAATGCATTGTCAGCGAGGACGGCAAGGGCGACCACCTGTTCCACCAGGCCATGAGGGAGGACCAATCCATCGACATCCAGGGCAACTGGGGACCCAAGTGGAAGGGCTCGCCGCACCTGTTGCAGGGCAGGGTAAAGCAGGTCATCTGCCACCGCCGCAAGAACCATCAGTCCAGCGAGGACATGAACTTAGACGGACTGCACCTCACCAGCGCAGACTTCAACCTCATGGGCCTGCACCCAGCCACCCTGCAGTACGTGAGGCGTACGACCGTCGAGTCGATGTTCTGGGACCGCCACCACGAGAAGCTGAGCATCATCATGTCCTTCCCGTCGGATCCGCGGGCACCTTACGACTTCCTGTCCATGACACACAGCATCCCCGACCGGACGACGACTGTGCTCGTCAGGCAGTCCTTCGACCCGAACCAGCACACCGTCGAGGACCTGGACCAGTACGACCAGCGGATGCAGAGCTGCAAGTCGCACTGGGCCCACCCCTTGGTCATCCCGGTCATGCTCCTGCAGGTGCAGTTCGCGTGGACGGAGCAGGCCGTGGCGGACAACCACAGCGAGGTTGTTGCGGTGGAGAGGGACGTGAGCAACATGGCCGGCTTCGACGCCTTCGACGACACGGCGCGCCGGCGGCGGACGAGCTCCTCGGCGGGCGGGGCGACGAACCGCCAGGGCGCGCCACCGGGCTACAACCAGAACGGTGGTGCATCCAGCCAGACGGGGTCGGGCCAGCAGCAGCAGGTGTACAAGAAGTCGACGGAGCTGATGAAGAACGCGCACGACGTCCTCAAGCGCAGCATCCGGCTGCTCGACACGCTGCACTGGATGGACCGCGCCATCAAGATCCTGCTCGAGGCGGGCGACGCCCTCGACGATGTCCGCCAGGACTCGGACGGGCCCCCGAATTCCAGCACCGCTGGGTCGTTCCCCACGCCGCTGTCCGCCCGCGGCAGGGTCGGCACGGGCCTGCTCAAGGCGAGGATCCAGGAGGACCCGCTTACGGGCCACTGGCATGAGATCAGGCAGTACCTGGATGGTCTGCTGCAGCTGTGTCTGTCGCTCAAGACGGACCGGACGATCTTGGAGATGAGGTGCAAGGCGCTGGTGGATATTGTGAGTTTTCGCTGCCGTATTAAGGAAGTCGTTCTGTGGGTTCATACTGACCCTGTCCCAGATTTACAGTAAAATGGCCCAAGAGGATAACAATCTCAACGCACGAATGGCAGTTGCTTCATCAAGAGATTCATCATCTATGAAGGCACTGGCAGTCATCACTGCGATTTTCCTTCCCGGCGAGTTCATGTCGTCCCTCTTTGGCATGTCCATATTTGATTGGCAACCCGGGGGCGAAGACGGAGCAGACGGCGGGGACGCGGTGGTCAGCTGGCGCTTCTGGATATATTGGTCCATCACTGTCCCCCTGACCGTCGGCATCCTGGTGTCCTGGCGGGCATGGTGGGTCGGCCAGGACAGATACTTCAGGAAGCACCTGTCCAAGGACCTGAGCGAGGAGAGGTACTGGACCGACGACAGGAAGCCGCGGGAGCTGGAGACGAGCTTCCTGCACGACTTCATATTTATGTCGGTACGGCGCGGCGAGTCCGTGGTCGAGGCCGGCACGGCCATGTTCCCGAACTCGAGGAAGGGGTCCAGCTCGAGTGAGGAGGACGGGATCAAGTGGTTCAATAAGAGGAGCAAGACAATATCGAGCAGTGGGCTCACCAGCCCACCGCCTGCGTTTCGGCTGAGGCAGATAGCGTTTGAAGAGGTTGAGAAGGGGCGGAGAGGGAGCACTGCGTTAGTATAGTAGCCTGTGCGTATAACGATTTGAAATGAAGAAAAGAAGGCATGAATCATAGCTTCGGACCACATCATCATGACCGACACCATAGCATCCTTCATCGCCTCTGTGAGTTTATGCTGGCAGAATTTGGTGTCTACATTCTGCTAATATTTCTATCAACTAGCACGTGAATATGAGCATCGAAGTTAACCCATCTCAGTGCACTACCTCTCAGTTTCCCGCTGCCGCCGCTGCTGCACTAGCAACAGCCAGCAACGCCTCCCCAACAGCAACGACATCCCCATCCTCGATGCCGTCGAGGGCCTGACCCAAGAACGGCGCAAGCATAAGCAAGCCCCCAACACCCCCAAGCGTCTCCAACACTCCCGTGACCGCAGGGCAGTTCGAGTCCCAAGCAGAGCTCGGCTGGAACACCGCCTCGGTAGCATTTCCGAGCCCCAGCACAACAATCTGAGCCTCCTCCTCACATTCATCATCGTCTCCCGCAACCGGCAGCGCCGGCCACTCAAACCCTTCCCCAGCCAGCCCATCCACCGGGTCCTTCGCAAACGCAGCCCACGCGGCCCGCATATAGTCCCCCATAGCCGCCTCGACAGGCGTATCCGGCCCGCCGAGCGCGTCAGAGGTCCCAAACAGCGGGTTCAGCTCGGCGCCGTGGTACGCGCCCAGCGAGGGGTCGACGGTGAGCCGCATGTTGGCGTAGTCGCCGGCGTACACGTACCGCCACGAGGGGACATCTGCTCCGGAAGCCGCGGCGATGGATTCAGCGCTCGCCGCCGTGGGGCACCCGAAGAAGGCGAGCGTGTGCCAGTCCCAGTACGCCGGGGGCAGGACGAGCCCCATCAGCGCGAAGTCGAGCGCGAACGAGTTGCCGTCGTCCGCGTTGCTGCCGTGCAGGTGGGGCAGCTGGGCGAAGGCGCCGGACTGAGTCAGGGAGTCGTAGTCGCCGAAGGCGGTTTTGTTGTCTGCAGTCGGGGCGAAGGTGCCCAGGACCGAGGTCGTTGATGGGACCTGTGCGGCGGCGGCTGAGACGGCCTCGGCGGGCTGGGCGCGGATGCAGGAGACTGCTGCGGCGAGGCCTTCTGGGGTGGAGGAAGTGGTGTTGCAGCCTAGGAGGGTTGAGAGGGCCTGGAACGAGGCTGTGGAATCTTGGGCTGGCTTGCCGAAGCTGTCGGCTGTCCCGGACTGGGTGATGACACCGTGAGCGATGGGGTCTGAGGCGTAGGCGTAGCCATATGTTGAGATCGAGGTTGAGCCGGCGGACTGGCCGAAGAGTGTGATGCGCGATGGCTAAGAGACATTTGTTAGTCTGGGTTCATGACAATATCAAGTTCTTGGGGGTGGGTAAAAACGTACGTCGCCTCCGAAGGCTGCCACGTTGTCGCGGGCCCATTCGATCGCGAGCCGCTGGTCCAGAAGGCCAGCGTTGGGCGCGACATTGGCTACCGAGGGCTGTAGGCCGGGGAAGCCGTATACATTGGTACGGTAGCTGGCAAGGGTGGCACTCGTGTTAGTGACGATGTAAGACATGTTTCGGAAATGACCTTGCCTACTTGGCGGAGATGACGACGACGTCTTCCTCATCGGCGAAGTACTGGCCCGTCAAGAATGCATTGTGAGAAGAACCTCCCTGGAAACCTGTGTTTGGTCAGCACAGGAACTCTTTTCTGGTATCAAGTTGTAGGTGGATATCTGAATGTACATACCGCCGCCGTGGATGAAGAATAAGACCGCCTTTTCCTTTTCTCCTACTTGGGGTTTTGTCCACACGTTAAGTGTCAAACAATCTTCTCCCATAGCGTTACCCTGGCCTGTAATGGTGTTCAGATAATCCTCCGCTATCGGGGTCAGGTTGTACCCAGCGGCTGTGAGTCTGCTGTAATCGGGCTGCCCGGCATTTCTCATGCACATCAGCCCATATGAGCTGGCATCGAATGGCAAGCTGGACCGGTACGGCTCTGGTGCGGCGAACCGCAAGTCTCCAAGCGGAGGCTGCGCGAACGGGATGCCGAGATACTCCGATACCTCCGTCCGATTTTCTGCTGCGTGACCCCGGATGATTCCGCTCGTCGTGTTGACCTGGTGTCCGACATCGAAAGTACGAGGCAGGACTGAGCCTTGTGCACTGGAAATAGTCAACGCGACTCCCAGTGCCTGTGTGGTGTATCGAATGAGCGTCATGTTTGGCGAAGCCGATGAAACAAATCTAACGAATGTGGATAAAATGAAGGACTGCGGATACAAGTTGAAGCAGCGATTACCGAGGTATGGATTAGGTCGGTCGGCAGACAATACTCAACTAAATATACAAAAGATAACGGGACCAATGATGAGCAATACGAAACTGACAGGGGAACCAATCCTCGCGAGTCTAAGCCTCAAATCCAAAGACGCGTCTATGGTCCACTTTGTGTAGCGTGAAATACGAGATTAACATTGCGAAGGACAGGCTTACGATCCTTCCAGCAAAAGTATCCTGCGCTTATGACGCTAATAGCACTACTAGGTGACACCTTAGTCTTTATTTGTGTAGGATCACGACCATTGAGTATACCCAAACAAATCACTTGTGCGCCATGAACTCACTAAACGCCTATGTAGAACGCGGTGAAGACCTCGACCTTCGTATTAAAGTTCGGGAAAGAGTAGAGATCGCCTAAAAAAGCAGACCACCAGGGACAGACTGCAAGTGAGACATACAAGGAGGATTCCAATATTGATTCACTGCTGCCTTCAGTCGAGCTCTTATTTCTGACACGTTCAATTATAAAGAATCCTCCCTCCTATTCTGTGCGGAGACAAGCCATCCGCCCAGCTTTGGTCTCGGGGCGGCGGACTTGGACCGCTTCTTTACAGCACAGACACTATCGTCGTCTTCTTCAGGCCAAGACATATAAGCCTCCTCATCCTCCTCATCAAAGACCTCACAAAGCCACTCATGCTGTCTAATATGCTGCTCGGAAGCTGCAAAGCCTCCTCGGCGAAGCCACATGAATATGTTTAGCGTAGCCGTGCAAGAAGCCGAATCATCCTCCGGATCTAGCAGATCAAAGGGGACCTCCACGCTTGCATGTGACACTGAGACTGGCTTCTGATCAGTATCATTCGATAATGCTGGAGGCTGATGCATGACGCTGACGGGTCGCCCGTCTTCCCAACAGTGCCACGCCCATCCTGTATACCTTAGCCTGTGGCCCTGACAACTTGCGTGCATCTGGACATCCAGCTCAGTATCTTTGAGGTCGACTGCTCCAAAGGGTTTCCAGGGGAATAGAGGGATGGTTTGCTGGTAGTCCTTCGACGCGAGATAGGCGAGCCGGCACTCGTCTTCGCGCCGAAGGCGACTGGGCTGGGTAGCGGAGACCGGCAGTTGCATGAATGTCTGGATTGTGCCCGTCCACACGGCTGAGAGTAATTCAATTTCAAAACCTCCGTACCGTGCCTTATCCAGCAAAGAGGTATGTGCCCCAAGAACCCCTGCGCCTACCCAAAGAAAGCCGACTTTGGGTGACCGTCGCAACAGGGTGTTGATTAGCAGTGGCGGATCCTGGGAGATGTTTCCCAAGGCTGCAAACGTCCCCTGCAGGAAAGGGCTGACAAGGTTGCATGGTACTGTGGGATCGAAGAAGCAGCTTAGGAGCAGAGCTTCCAGGCCTCGGGTGTTGCAGCTCAGTGCTAGGAACTTGTCCACTTGTGCCAGGGAGAAAGGCGTTAAACATTTGTCTTGTTGGGATGTAGGTAATCGGGTGATGATATATGGTGCCGGTAAAGTGATCCTGCAGCTGGAGCGGGTGGCAAATGGCAGACACAAGACGGTGGATAGTGCTGCCCGACTTTGGTCGGCGATATCAAACATGGCGACGTATTCTGAAAGGTATTGTAAAGCGGTGGCAGAATCAGGTGCAGCAGCCAGGGCAGGAGGATGCCCCACGAAGAGAGGTTTCAGTCTCGTACTAGAAGATAGTGTGATCGACCAAGGAGAGTAAAGTGTCGTGCCATCAGTGTCGGCAGTAGCCAGCCAGCCCTGGCCTGGAACTAGGACAGCCTGCCACCAGCGCGCAGCCTCTCCGCTTATGGCCTCGATCGGAACAGTGATGGTGGATCCATGTTTGGATGACCCTGCTCCCGTACCGGCATACCGCACTTTATTGGCGCCCGGAATGAGTTCTGTCCATCTCGCAGAGAGAATATAAGCCCAGGCGAGGATGAGGATGGTGACGTGATCATCATTGTCCCCGAGTAAGGATACGAGGCCGTTCTCAGAGGTGTCTCTTATTCTCAATTTAATTGGGTTGGATTTGCTGACAGGAAAGCTGCTTTTTTGAGGCGTCAATCCTGGCAGGCCGGGGTCACAGGCCGAAGATGATGAGTCTGAGCCACTTGCAGCCGCCGCGTCCCAGAAGGATACACCGGTAGCTTCCCAGCAGTCCGATGACTTCGTTAGCTTCAGGCGACTGGGCAAGGCAGGGTGGCCTGGGAAGGCATGGTCGACGGTCCTGAGGCTCTCTAGAGCTTCTTGTCTTGTCGCCCGAGATAGGCGTTGTGAATAACACGACCATGCTCTGAAGCCAAGCTCGAAAACAGACCGGCATAACTCGGGCCGGGGTATCACCGCATTCTCATCGTAGTTCATGTTGCTCGAGGCCGGATTGGATCAAAGACTTGTCAAATGTAGACCTTGCAGTTGCGGCTTTTTCGTCACTGAAAGGCGCATGTGTAGTGTGGCAGAGCACGATTGTTCTCCGGTTGCCAAGGAACTCGGTTGGTGCCTGACAATTCACTGAGACCGACTGTTGGTGGGTGGCAGATGCGCGCCAACTGACATTCAACCCCTTGATCCCTGCTCTTCGACGATCTATTGTTCAATAGATCTTAGAGACATCTCTCACCCGGAAGAAATTTGGCTTTGTACGGCATTGACCTGGTGTAATTCCAATTTACGGCTCTTTTATCGTAGATAGCCGGTACCTAGCTGTGGCCGTGTTAGCTGTATAACCGACGCATAGAGACAGCTAAAGCAGGGGTTGTATACACTTATTTGCGTTCTATAAGGGTATAATTACCTTATTAATTCTAAGTAATATATAATAGATATTTAGCTTAAAGTATACTAATATAGAGGGCTAATAATATATTAGTAGTAGCTATATTATTAGATTATAGCTTAGGGGGTAGGAATTTATATTTAGGGGTAGTTCCTATATATAGTAATTAATTAGGTTAATTCTAAATATAAATAATAGTAAGTAGGGATAATAATAATAAAGTATTTAGTTAAAAATATTATTAGATTAATAGTATATACTAAATTTTGCGGGGAGGGCATAAGTACGTGTTATTTAGCGTATTTTTGGAAGTGTGGAATGCAAATGAGTGTACTGTGGGCACATAAATAGTAATGAACCTGGGTCCACGAGCTGAAAAACGTAGACTGAACAACAACTTGTCTGTCACACAAGTACACTTCTCACGCTCAAAGGACCTCGCGGGATCAGATTTGGTTTTAACCCAAATTCCAAACTGGGTTTCTTTTTCTGCCCGAGCTACATTTCTCCACAGAGACAGGGTGTTTTAGCTGATTGGCAAAGATCGACAAGCCATAGGGGCCTGCCTGCACCTGAAGCTTGAAGCCATGAGCAAGTGCAGCATATGTGATGTTGACCGTGTCCGGCCGCAGAACCCCAGGCTTTGTGGGGATTGCCAGCACTGGGATGACCTGCAGCACGCCTCATCATGCTACGAGAAACTAGACAAGTTTGCACACCTGGACCCGCTGCTGTTCTGTTACAAGCACAATCCTTGGTGGCCGCCGATGCGGAAAAACAACTACTCGGACATGAGAGACCTCCGATTCCGCATGCTTGAGGACTTCTCGACGAGCGAAGGTTGTATGATCTGCACAGCTGTGCGAGACACACTTCAGGTGCATGTGACGGGAGACTCGAAAGCGAAGATTGCGGTCTGGAAGCCATTTGTGTACGATCCTTGCGACGACCACCGCGCGTTACCTGAGGAGACGGCGGTGCAGCGAGGGATACTTCCCACCACACAAAAGTGCGTGCTGGCTGTAGTCGTTGCAACTTCACCTCTAGGAGAAGAGGACTGGTCTTTCGAGCCTCGCGTCATCCAACTGGAGCTGCTTTACGAGAAGTGGTGCCACACATTGTTGGGCGCATCCACTTGGGAGAGGAAGACGATGAATTACCACCAAGTCAAGCGATGGCTTAGTCGCTGCACCCATGACCACGGGCCCTACTGCAACGCCCTACGAACGCCGACGTCAATCACACTCCCATCATCGTTTCGGCTTGTGGACACTTCTGAATGGTGCGTGGTGCACATGCCCGATCCGGATGAGTACGTCGCTCTAAGCTACGTCTGGGCTCTCGCTTCCGACTCGGCGGAGAAGCAGAAGTTGCAACTCCAGCTGGACAATGTGCGGGAGATGGAAAGGCCAGGAGGTCTGGATCGTGATCTGCTTCCCGAAGTCATTGTCGACGCTATACAGCTGTGCGCGGAACTTGGGCAGCGGTACCTGTGGATCGACAGATTGTGCATTGTGCAAGACGACATGGATACCAAGGTAGAGCAACTCGATTCCATGGGGGTTATCTACCACCGGGCTTTTCTCACTATTGTGGCGTTAGGCGATGGTGTCACCCGGGGTCTTCCTGGTGCATCCTCTCGGCCCAGGCCCAGGAGCTACGTGAATCATTCATGGGACCTTCTAGCAACGATGCGCAACCCAATGGGGGACGCTCGCATCCCATGGGTCGAGCTTGCAATTCAAAAGTCGAAATGGAACGACAGAGCTTGGACATTCCAGGAGAGATTCCTTTCCAGGCGACGCTTGTTCTTTGACGAGGGTCAAGTGTACGGTAACTGCTGCAAGGAGAGATGGTCCGACAACACGGACAATTACGAGGAGGAAGCCTGGATGAAGACTGCTTATTGGCAAGATGAAGGGTTGAACGACACCTTTGTGAATGAAAAAGAAGACTCTCTCGCTGTGTGCACTGGCCCACTGCAACAGTACACGCCACGTTCTCTCACCTTCCAGGAGGACATCCTTAACGCGTTTGCTGGTGTCGGGAGCATCCTGCGGAGTCGGCTCAATACGGATATGCTGTGCGGCCATCCCGAGAAGTTCTTCCTCGAATCTTTACTTTGGATCCCAACCGATGACGGCGGCAAGAATCGCGGCCTACCCGACATACCAAGCTGGAGCTGGGCTTCGTGGGTCGATGGCATCGAGTGGACCACGGACTGGGCCATCGGCGATGACACGTACCTGGCTAAGACTTCGGGCGCCAAGGCAGGAATTGTCGACTTCTTCATTTCGGACCCCAAGTCAGGGCTCAAGAGAATTGTTCACCGAGACTTGCCTCTGGGCCGCGTAAGGAAGGCATGCCGATGGTGGGCTCTTGCTGTTATCAAGGAGACTGACCCTGGTTGGTGGCCGCACTCGATCGACGCTGAAGACAGATCAAAGGATATTCCGGATGACGCGGTAGATCTTGTCGCCGGCCAGTGTCGTGAGATTGCCGTCCGCAATCACTGCGAGCTGTCCAACAAGCATTTGTTGCCACGGACGGAATACCTGACAGACCTCTCGGTAGGCGATCGCATGCAGACTGCGTTCCGTATCCTTGAAGAGCACGAGAACGTATACTGGTGGCCGCCCCTGAACACAGATTCTTCTGACGATAAGCAACGCCTAGCCAAGCTAGACGACAAGGAATGTTCCTTGGCTGCCGGCGTACCCAATTCTCTGGTCTTCAACACATCATTTGCACGTCTTCGTGTGAAGCCTTACGACAAATCATGGTTCTTCATACCACCACGAAGAAGACGCACAGGATGCTACATCACCACTCGAGACGGAGAAACGGTCGGCATTACCATGCGCATGAGTCCATGGCTGGCCAACCACTACTTCCACTCACAGCCAGAAAAGGAGTATGCCGTCTTTGTGCTTGGCGTCGGGACAGCCAAGAGACAAATACGGAAGGCAGAAGGCTCGGCTTCGAGTTCCAAACTTTGTGAGTGGTATGAATGGGTGCTGTTGGTAATGATCGCGGATGATGATGAGCGAGGAGTATTTCGGCGTTTGGCTACTGGTGTTGTGTATCCTGATGTATGGATGAAGACGCAGCCGGAGTGGAGGACCATTGTACTTGGTTAGTTCGACTTGTTGTCATCTACCGAGGACCCCAGTACCCCGAGAGCCTGTGACCTGAATGCTTCAACTATGGGAAAATACTTCTGGGGCTTCTCGAGGGACTGGATCAGAGCCAGCACGGATTTAATAAAGTCCAACATAGTCTAACTACGGTCAGCCGCAGAACCTTACATTCTGATGATGAATCACTATGGGCTGAGGCATGTGATAATACTGAGTACAAAAATAATCTTGAATTATTTAGATTTCACATATCACGGGGATCGGCGTGCTTCACCGATGAAATGAACCCGAAATCGTGGGCAGTAGATTTCCCATGTCTCGGCCTGTAGAGGTCCGTTACCAGTGCAACGAATGCTACGTTGAGCCGTCACCTGCTTTGTGGCCGGCTCGGCCAGATCGGCAGAGACAATGCATTGTTGAGTGCACACCTGATGACAGTGACAAACAAAGGTGTAACGGCTGTGAAAACACAAACACAGACAAGATCGTTAGAGCTGATAGTACCCTAGCTTTCTACTAAATACTTTGTTTGTCGAGTCTAAAGTTCCAAGGTTAGACAGGTCTGTGGCTTCTGAACCTCCCAGAAGTTCTCAGCGAGACTTTGAGGCATCCCACAAGGAACATAGAGCCAAAAAAATGTTTGGCTATAGAATTACAATGTCCTCGAAGATGGTGCATAACGTACTTTGTTTGATGTTCTCAGTCCTCAACGTTCCATAGTATTATCTTCCTAGAATGATACAATAGACTTCTTTGAATCCCCGTCAATGCGTAAGGCTGCATATAGAATTCACAGTTAGAGATTAGCCAACACTATTCGCAAATAAAAAGCGAGCTGTGCGTTTCCAACTGTCCTGAATCTCGAGTATCACCAACGCGCACTCCTACCTGGACACCAACGCAACACTTGATACCAAAAAAACAGCATCTCAACCGTTATCGACTCATTCTAACACGATGTCGAACCCATACCCCACACCCCCTCCTACTCCTCCTCAGCCTGCGCCTCAGCCGCAACCTCAGCCTCAGCAGTAAGCGCACAAACACAACAGGCCAGGGAGTGGTAAACCTGGGCCCATGGGCTACACGAAGAGATATCTTTGGAGATCATTTCGATGGGATTGAAGCGCCAATTTGGAAATTGTCACAAGGTGCATTGCTGTGAAGGACCCCGGAACAATAGGATAGCTTACATCAGTAGCATTAGAATTAAAGTGTCCAAAACCAAAAAGATTTTTACATGTCGTGACCGTAGACAGCTTTTCCGCAGTATTGAGCCAACAAAATATGTGAAATGATGGCAGACTAGATTCGAGAAATTAGTTACTTGCTGTCGCTTGCCCGTATAATCCCTAGCTTGGATGGCCCAGAGTGTCCCCAAGTCTCCCAATGTCTTGGCTACCTGATTGTTTTGGGTGTTGGGACTTCTAGTATCTGCCAAGTTCGTATGAAATGCCATTAGTTAACTCTCAGTAACAAGAACTGTTTTGACAGCCTGAATTCGCGGCAGTGCTCCCAGGCTTGCGCACATCTGCCTGCACTGGAGCGTTGAAGAAGTCCGGGTCCGTACAGCAAGCATTTTAAGCCGTCTCTGATTCCTGCATGTTGAGACAGGAGCCACTTGACAGCGTCTGATATCAGGTACATCTATGTGGGCTTCATCCTCATGCTGAAAATGCGACATGAGCTGACGAAGTTTCTATTGGTCTAACGCTGGCTGTTGTGGATATGATGATACCTGGAGTGCGACGTGTTGGCGCGTAAATGAGCTGCATTGAGAGAGAAGCTCGCCTTCATTGGGGCTCAGGGGGCCCCTGTCTTTTGGGAGTCGTTGCGGTGCTGCACCAATTACGGCAGGCGGTGGGCTAAGGCGGTCAGTCGGGCCGAGGTCGTTAACCCGAAAAAGTCTGGCCTTCTGCCGGCCAAACGCGCTGCAAATTTGGCGCCAGTGCTTCCTCTTGTCCAGCGTGCGACAGGCGGTACATGTCAACGTGCGCTGCGCCTTCATACTTTTCCTCCTGTGCACGACCTGAATTCTCTTCTTTCCCTTCATTCATGTTCCATCCAGCTCACAGCCATGGCAGAGCTCTCCTTGCAGTTCTCCAGCCTCGCACCCGTCTGAACCTGGCCATCAACATTGGCAGGTCGACATGGAGCGGCCCTCTTCAACGACGTTCAAGCTGGGGAAGAGGCGGAGCCAGGGTGAACTTACAGTTTTATCAAGACGAGTATCCTACAGCCACAAAGCTCAAGGAGACGGGAATTTTCGGCGCTAGAAAAACCAAGGCCAACAAGGCTATGGGCGATGGGAACAGAGTCAACCTTGTCAATCCCAAACTTGCCAGTACGATGCCATCGCCCAGTCCGCCGATCATGGGCTTCTCAACCCATTTAGACAGGGCAGTGCTGATCAACAAGCTTTTCAGAGGATGTTCTTTCGTACCTTAAGCCATCGCTCAAACGTCACAAAGGATGCGATCTGATATCTATCTATCCCGGTGTCGGCCTCTTCGCCAAAGCCCTTCACGATGCGGTCCAACCCCGATCACACCTGTTACTCGAACCCGACGAAACGCTTTACCAGCCCTTCCTCAAGCCACTACTCAAGGAAAAAAATGTGAAGCTGATTCCCAAGTCGGGCATAGTCTGGCATGAGCTCCAGGAGGTCCTCACTCCCGAGCACCTACCAAACCAAGTCGAGTTCGACCGTTTGGATCTCGACAAAGATGCCCCGAGAAATGATACCCTCCTTATCAACATGAACCTGGCCATGTACCCCAAGAGAAAGTACGGTCTGTTCGACTCCATGTCGCGCATGGTTATGTACCAACTCCTCAATTCCATCCGCACCTCGACCCAATTCCAGAAGTACGGCCAGGTGCGCATGCTTGTATGGGTCCCCGACGAGGAGAAGGAACCCATAATACCACGCGTAGTGCAGGGGAGAAAGAAAGCAGCCATAGAGGCCGAGCTGGTGACGGAGTATGTTGCCGAGGTGTGCGGCAAGGATGGCAATCTTGACGACGAGGGCGCGAAAGTTGATGGCAAGAACAGCAAAACCCGGCCGAATCAGCTCAACTTGGAAAGCATGCGACAGGCTATGGCGCGCATGCGCGAAGGGGGATACGTTACTCCGCGTGGCAGGGCGACAAGACTACTGCGGCAGTTTCAGCAAATGAAAATCCCTTTGGATACCCCTCTCCCCTTGGTCGACGAGGTCTTCACATACGATAGATCCTACCAGACCGAACTCAAGGACATGCGGGCGCAGGAGGCAGAGGGCTTGGTCAAACCAGGTACAAAATCATCAAAGAGATTGACGATGCTCACCCACTACAGCACCTGGGTCGACAAGATGGCCGTCAAAATCCTTGAGATCATGAAACAGCGCGACGTCGCCGTCGAGCGGTACAGGCAGGCAGAGCAGGCCAAGGCCGACGGCGACGAGGAGAGCGCGCAGAAGCTGCTGGACGAGGCCAAGGGGCTCAACGATAGATACAATCGCGACGTGGCCGCGCGGCCAGAGTACGTGAAGGCGCAGGTGGGCCTGCTGCGCGACCAGCTGCACGTGCTGCGGCAGCCGGCGGACATGGGCCCGGTGCTGTCGTGGGACCGGCGGCCGTACGAGCCGCTGAAGGTGCAGCCGGACGAGTTCTTCCCCAACCAGGCGTGCGCGCTCATCGACATCCAGCCCAAGGCGCCGCACCGGCTGCTGCGGCACGTCGGGCCCGGGACCAGCAACGCGGGCGACATCTTCGACCTGATGATGACCTCCCTCACGAGCAGCACGGTCGCCCCGATCGTTTCCAACATGGACCACATCTGGCCCGGCGCCCGCGACGGCCTCGAGCCCGAGTGCAAGGCCGTCCGCGACCTGGCCGCCGGCGGCAGCCCGCTCACGGGCGAGGGCGCCTTCGGCTCCCGCGCCGCCAACCAGGCGCAGCTGCTCGAGCTGCTCGAGGAGTTCATGCGCTGGCCCTTCAGGCCCAGCTACCACGAGCTCGTGGGCCGCCTCTCGGATGACAGCCTTGTGGACGACACGCACTCGGCTCTGAACGAGGACGATGGGCCCGGGGGCCTTGGCATGGGGAATACTACGTTGGATGCCTTCTGACCCCCGGGGCCTGGAGGTTGCATACCATATAGGTCACGGGCTGCGTTGCATATTTTGGAGTTGCCTGTGTCTAAGCGTACGCGTATAGAAACCAACAAATCTCAGACCATATATTACAATTTAGGATCAGAGTTACCGGATAGGAACTCCCAGCACTCCCAGTTTGTGCTCACAAGAGACTCGAGGATGCCGCAGAAAGGATCCTTGCCTTTGCAGCACCCCACGGTACAGGCGTTGGTTAAAATTGGATGTTGACAAGACCACCGCCCCTCATACGAACCGAGAAGACGAGGAACGGCCCGTCATTTTCAGTGCGACTTCAGAGAATTTACGCCTTCAGGGTAGCTGCCGCGATGATGGGCCCGGCCAGCAACCGGGATGCTACCCAGGTATACCCTGCGAGATACTGTCTTCCTTTGACTGCCCGCGAAGATGGGCGCCTCCCGCGACGAGGGCAGGTAAACGGGTCACGATGTTGTTGTGTGATTAGTCGTGCTCGTTTGCCATGGGCAGAATCGCGTCCGGTCTGGCAGATGTCTTGGATAACCCCCGAAAGCAAAGAAGTTTGGGACAAGCTCAATGCGACCAAGTGAAAAAATACACCAAGCAATGCAGCTACGGTGAGGTCATCATAGATACATCGTCGAGTAGCGGATGGCAAGGAAGCTAGCTCCAGGACAACCCGCATAGCAGTCGCGAGAGGCTGTGTAGTGCGGGAGCGTGCAGCCGTCCCAGGCCACCGGGATGGCGGGTGTTTGACGTTCGCAGCTGCGACTTGACGCACTCGACCGTCTCATGTTTGAGATGCCGTGGCCGCCTGTCGCACTTGACTCTGGGAGAATTTATCTGCTGACGGACGGAACGAGGAGGGACCGTGTTCGGTCTGAGAAAAAAAATCTCCCCTTCGCCCCCATCCTTCCCAATGCTCCAGCTGTGTGTCTCGGGGCCTCTGTGCCTCCCTAAGACAGTGGCGCTGTATTGAACATGTGTTCGTTAGTCGCCGATGACGATCTCTTGGCTGGGTATAATATTTGTGAATTATGAGCGATGGCTCGGCAGCCCGGATGTGAACCCTTGAAGTGTTTGATACCAACTGGTTTTTTGGTATGGCCTACCCGTACGTCCACATGAATTCAACACCAACAGTAAACGTCTGATGCAAGCTTCAGGAGTCGCATCTGTCGGCTGGATCGGGCAAGGCGGCGCCCGCTACAGGCAGAGTCTGGGTCGGCAGGACGCCAAGGATCTAAATTAAGGTACTGGACTGCTCCGCTCCCCCAGTGGGCTGGACCGATCTTCCATCATGCCGTCCACAAGTTCCCTGGCTCAGCTTTGTGGGGGCTGTCGGGGGAGTCCCCTGGGATCGGCTACCTTAAGTTGAGGTCACCGCAGTGCAGTGCAGTGCAGTGCAGCCGAACATTGAGCAAGCATCACGCAACACGAGCAACGGTGTGGCTTATGTGGGCGTTGTTTCTCGAGGTGAATGGATATCACGAGAAATGAGGGTCCAACACGAGGGCTGCTTACTGTAGCGGTTGG
Source organism: Diaporthe humulicola (assembly GCA_038088545.1). NCBI lineage: Eukaryota > Fungi > Ascomycota > Sordariomycetes > Diaporthales > Diaporthaceae > Diaporthe > Diaporthe humulicola. The sequence goes on from JBBWSL010000185.1 coordinate 72,196, forward strand.
AGGGGTTTGACTCGATCATTCGCCTGTTGTGGCTGATGTTGGCTGCTGGTGGCCGCGGTTGGCTGATGATGATCTACCTCAGGGGCTTGCATGAGGCCGCCGTTATGAAAGGATCTTTGGGCCGTCCACCTCTCCGTTTTAATCAACCACCGTTTTTCTTACAGCCGTCCGTCTCTATCCAGGTCACAGGCCAAGACAAGGGAATAAATGCCGTTTCGCGGTCGCTCTCGCGCTGGGCGATCTACTGCTGGTGGCAGGAACAGGAAGCGTTCCGCCCTGCGCGTGATGAATGTCTCAGTAACCCCCTTCAATGCACGTAGGCCTGCCAGGCAAGTCCATCGTGAGCTGAGGTTGGCCTGTGAAACGTGGTCTGCCCCGCCATTCCAGCTGGACTGGGAATCGCCCTGCCTGCCGACCGAGTGCACTATCCAGGAGGTTGGGTTTACTGAGTGAGACAGCCCTGCAGGACATCTGAGTCTGCGAGGTTCGCACTCATGTGGTACCCTGATTCGCACATGATTAAGTTGGGCGTGCTGGGAGTCAACTGATCGCTAGAAACACAGCTTTGATACTGGACTTGCAGGTTCCAAACCGTGACGGGGGAAAATAAGCTCGAGGCAGAAACGAGGTGGGAAACGCCAGCAGGAACGGAACGGTGGACCCCTGGAGGCGGGCTGTGCCTGCCTGATCGCCAATCGCTCCGCTGGGCAGGTTAGCACAAGGAAACCAAAAAGCCAGGCTTTTGGTAAGAGCTGCTCTTCTTACCGTACCCCGTAATGCGACCGTGCCCTGGCCCGTGGCCCGTACTGTGGTAACTGCCACTGCCATGCGCCTGCCAATTGCTGCACCACCTGCTGCACCTGCCTTGGCCTGGGGTTGGGAAAGAGCCGCCCAGACTTTCCTCCCACGCTTCCTTTGACCGTGTCTGTCTCCTGCCAACCTTGTCAGTCTCACCTTTTGTCGTCCTCGTCTTCGATCTGTCTTCGATCACGGCCTGAACTGGACTGAACATCTTCTGTTCTGTCGTGTCCTGCCTGTAGAAAGGCACAGTTCAGTCTGACGACCAGCCTGCAGCCTGCCAGGCCCGGCATTCCTCTCCTTGACCTTCTGTCGATCATTGCCCTGCCGCCATCCCCAAGCCCATCCACCCTGTCGTTTTTCTCGTGATACCCCGTCGACAGCAAATCGACCCACCCACCGACCGTCTTGCGACCACGTACTAGACACGCCGACTACCGTCTGCCCTGACAACACACTCTCAGTCATTCCTCTCGCTCTTGACGCACGCGGCCGCTCGTCAACAAGAATGCGCCCATGCGTTGGAGGGCCATGATATCATCCAAAATGCGCTCTCCCGCATTTCCCCCACGCAGGCCCTCCGCCATCGTGCGATACCTCGTCCCCGCCATAATAATTATTACACTCTTCTACCACTTCAGCGGGCCCCAGCAACAACAATCACCCTCCATACCTCCCACATCATTCGTGTCGCCGCCCGATTCCATCCCACAACAGGCTCCGGGCCAGCTTGGACACGAGAGCCCAGCCGGAAAAACCGGCGGTCAGTCTTCGGACCCCAGCGCGAAGCTTCAGCATGACGCCAATCAACCCAGGCCGCCGGCCGCCCAGGAACCGATAGTAGATACAAAACCGAAAGAGGAGGAGACGCTGCAGCTGGATCAGGGCAAGCAGCCAGCCCCAGGAAGCGGCAGCAACTCCGGATCACAGTCCTCGGGCGCGGGCTCACATCCCATCGACCGTCTCATCGATATCGCCAACAAGCAGTTCGACGACCAAATACTCGAGGAATCGCACACTCTCTCGGAAGCCGCTGCCGCCTACCGAAAGCGCCGCGGCCGACACCCACCACCCGGCTTCGATCAATGGTATGCTTTCGCAAAAGAACAAAATGCTGTCATGGTTGAGTCCTTCTGGGACCAGATCTACCACGACCTCGAGCCCTTCTGGGCACTTGACCCAATGGAGATCCGCAAAAGCGCCTGGGAGTACGAGATGACTATCAACGTGAGAGATGGGAGCGCGTCAGCCGGGAGCGACTGGTTCTGGACCCAGATCTGGTTGAACCTCATCAAGACAATCGAGCACCTGCTTCCGGATATGGACATTGCACTCAATGCAATGGATGAGCCTCGGATGGTGGTGCCCTGGGAGGACATGAACATGTACATGAACAAGGCAAGCGCTTCCAGGAGTATGATACCGGCGAAGGATGTCATCAACGAATTTCAGCACCTCCAGGCCCCCGGTGAAGGGCCTGATAGCGCTGTCCAGCTCCCTGAGAAAGAGTGGGAGGGCACGAGTAAGTGATGTCACTGTCAGAGCAGAGTGAGACCCCGTGAAACCGTTGCTGAAAGATGTTTCCTTCTAGAACCCTACTGGAAGGTGGTCCAGCGTGGTTGCGCCCCCGACAGTGCTGCCCGCAAAGCAGAGGCGATGACCGACTTCGACCACGCACCAACCTTCAATCCTGCCTTCGCAGAGCCTCACATGTACAAGGGCTATGTTTCGAACTACACCATGTCCACCCAAGTTTGCCACCAGCCCGATCTCCAGGGCCTCAACGGCATTTTCATCGAGCCCCTGACGGTGTCCGCGACCAAAACTCTGTTCCCCATGTTTGGAGGGTCCAAGCTGGCCGTGAATAATGAGATCCTCCTGCCCGCGCCCATGTACTGGAATGAAGAAGAGAGATTCACCGGTGGCGACCAGCATGGCGTGGACTGGTCGGAAAAGACGAATGGAGTCATCTGGCGGGGTGTTGCGACAGGCGGTCGCAACAAGGAGAACAACTGGCGCGCGTTCCAGCGGCACCGCTTCGTAGCCATGAACAACGGGACAAAGATAAGCAGAGCCGAAGACTGGACCGAGCTCCCGCTCAACTTCGAACTCCCTTCTGCGACATATGGATTGGCCTCCCAGAAAACGACGACACCCGGCTCCGCCCGAACGAAGCTTGGTCCATGGGTTGACAGTTGGGCGGACGTGGCATTTGTGGACCTCATGTGCGATGTGGAAGAACCGGCAGGCCAGTGCCATTACACCTCGCCATATTTTGATGTGCAGCTCGGTGTCACCCTCGCAGAGCAGTTCAACTGGAAATACCTTCCAGACATCGACGGCAACTCGTTCAGTGGCCGGTACCTCGGCTTCCTCCGGTCAACGAGTCTCCCGATCAAGGCAACAGTGTGGCGGGAGTGGCACGACAGCCGGCTGATAGCATGGAAGCACTTCGTGCCCATGGACAACCGGTTCTCAGACTGGATCGGCATCATGGAGTACTTCTTGGGGTACGAAGATGGCGACACGAAAGTCAAGGGCCATGATGAGCAAGCTGCCAAGATTGCCGCCGCGGGCAAAGAGTGGGCCGAACGCGTGCTGCGGAAGGAGGACATGCAGATATACGTCTTACGGTTGTTGCTGGAATACGCACGGCTTAGCGACGAGAGGCGCGAGAAGATGGGCTGGGTTGGGGACCTGGTCGATACTTCCAAGGCTGACAGCTGAGGGAGCCTCCACGAGGCAGCTATTGTACAAAACCTCAAAGAGATCAGGTGGACGACGAGGCGCTAGCCCGAGCACGTGCCACACAAAGGGGATGTAAGGCACACGAGAGACCGTATTCTTCAAAGAAGACAGGTTTACGGTATTGGTCCTTCTGGCAGCCACCGTGTGGCTGAGGCATTTGCATTAGGATTGGGATACCACTCTGGTTTACCCTTGGATCGTGCAGCACTGCAAGACTGCATACGACAACACTTGGAGTTTGTGGCGCTTAAATATCAATGGGCACCCGGCTTTGTGATACACATTTAGTAAGAATGCGATTTTAGTTGACGCTGTTTCTTGGGGATTGCGAATGTGTTTGTTTGTGACTTGCGGCCGAATGAGATGGGTTGGTTGGTGTCCTCGCATGGCTACTTGTACTCGTGCTGGATTGCAAAGGACGAGGATTGCTTTATGGTTCCGCGGCCTCGTTCAATCCATGGACTCGTTAGGAATTGCCGGCATCATGCCAGACAGGGAATGCCTCCCGTTGGCATGTGAGTCTTCGTCCTATGCTTGATCAACATGTCAGACGAACGTTGCCTTTCTCAGTCCTCGGTCGCTATGCAGGCGTTCTCGTTGCCCCAAGCAGGCCGACTGAGGTGCTGAGTACCTAGGTATGCCACAGAGCGTACTTTAGGTGCCTGGGATTCTTGTTGAGCTACAAAACCAGAGTCAGAGTCGTTGATGCAGGCATGGCTACGGCGCACATGACCGTCCCTGGATTCCACATTTTTCGGATATTTGGAACGGCCAAGTGCCCTCTTCTGACGCTCCGACTCGGCCGGCTGCAACTCTGGCTCGTCCGGCTCTTCCAACATCTCCGGCTGCTGTGGTCTCGCGCGCGGGTAACGTAAACAGCTGACAGACTACGACTTGAAAAGTTTGTGCATGTTCATTGTTAGTCCCCGATTGGTAGCGGTGAACTTTTCAGATGAGTGCCAAGGCGGCCTTGGCGATATTTGGCTGAACTGACCGTTAGACTTCAATTAAGCTGGGTATTCTTCCGACAGCCCGGCCTTCGTCAACAGAACCATACTGGCTAGCACTGACCAGAGGTTGAACGGAGAAGAACAACAGATGAACAAGCCAATGAAAGACGCAATCTCTTTTTATGCAACCAGCTCTATGGTATTAAGAGAGGTGTAGGATCAAACGGAACCTTGGCATGTTCAAGTCCACTTCATGTACCTAGAATCTTATTATTTCCGGCGCCTCTCTCATCACAGGCACTTGAGCTTAACTTGACAGACGACATTTTGCATAGCTGGGCTTTGCGAACTGAAATCCAATAATTTTCGCTACTTTCAGGAGACTTCGTGACACAACATGGATTGAATGGCTCTGGATTCCACTCAGCCGCCGGTCAGCAGAGTTCAATGGTACGTCGTATTCCCGCCGTTCCGCGGTAATGATTACGCTTAGCAATCTTTACGCGTATTGTTGCGTTACTCTGAACAATCTTTTGTAATACAGTTAACTGCACGTCTTGGCATACCACCTTGCTGACCACGAGGATGGAGTTTGCAACTACACATGCAAGTACACATGCAAGTCGGCACAGGCCCCAGGAATCATTACCCACCAGTTGGGTACCCGCGCGGGAACCAGAGGTCTATGCTTCATGTCTTCGGGGCCTAATCCATCCGTATACTTGACGGGTACCCGATGGCCTCTATTTCTGCTTCGGCCAATTCGGGTATCTAATAAGTTAAAATGCACGAATAGGTAATTCTTTGGGGATTAGATGCAAGGTATAATTCTACTCAGTGGCCTCATATATAAATCTTGTAGTGCGCACATACCGAGACGCTGCCTTCTCTGATGAGACAGTAATTCCCATCACTTCTGTTTAATCACCGACTGACAACTTAGTCTCGCACAGTTCGATTTGTCTTCTGTCCCCTTCTACGGGAGAAACCCACAATGGCACGCCTACCATCCCTCTACAGCCTGATTCCAGCTGTCTCGATTCTCTTCGGCAGCATAGTTGCCTCGGCTCCCACCGACCTGAACAGCACCGCTGTTCAACCGCAGCTTGAATATCTCTTTCAAGCTACTTTTAATGTCGGGGAAAGAATTGACTTCGGTTCTGGTCCTGGTCCCCGGGGCACCAGAGCAGCGTTCCCCATTCTTGGGGGTTCCTTCACAGGTCCAGGAATGTCCGGTACGCGAATATCCCTAAAGTTACACAGCAGCTGCACAAGTGTGAAAATTAACAGTCTGACTAACCGCCGGCGTCCTAACTACAGGAGAGATACTTAACATCGGGGCTGACTGGGGCTTGATCGATGACAAGGGCACGTTCTCGGTAGATGCCTACTATCAACTCCGCACCAGTGACAATGTCAACATCTTTGCCCACTCGGAGGGACCTCCTCAGCCGGGCAACCCTGGGGACAAGATTAAGACGCGCATCACGTTGGAGACTGGAGACGAAAATTACTACTGGGTCAACAATATGCTTGTGGTTGGGGTCACGACGGTCGACAACGGCTTCCTCACTATAGATACTTGGCAAGTGACACTGCCCTAGGCGACTGAAGCCTTCGATCTCAAGTCCAAAGGCTGTTGATTCTGCTGGCTTGGAGGTGTCCACGCGGTCTTGTGGGTGTGAAGCAAGCTGGGATGGCAGATGTCATCAAGAAACTGATATTACATAATACTATAACGTTCACCACCCTTATCTTCAACATAACCACATCGCCGCAAATGTTTACAATGATTGAATGCTCAAATATGCTCGCTGTGGTGCGTCGGCGCAAATTTTAAGTGGTAGAAGTGAAGTCTTCAACGACACATTGGTTGATGAGGAGTGCGTTGTTCATGTAACACGGTTCGTATATAATCGCAAGGAATATAGGTACCTAGGTATATCGTGTAGTTACATTTACTAAGACTCAAGCCTCATATGCCTTGCGAGCCGCGGCCGCTAATGCCCAATGTTCATCTGCAAGCGATCTTGTTACCGGCTCAGCTGTCGGTAACTCTTGCAAAATATCATCCGTAGCCCTGAGCAAATGTGATTCGAGCTCAAAATATTTTCCCTGGGATGAATAAATTATCTCTCCGTGTCGGGAACTGTTAGCCATGAGAATAAGGGCTGATCGTGCTGCAATCTCTGGCCCCTGCGATGGAACCCCTGCGTTGGCGCAAATAGCTTCACTCACAAGCCCAGTGATGGTCCAGCCCGGTGAGATGGCGTTGATGCGCACAGGAATGTCTGTTCCGGGTCCAATCTCGGAAACGAGCCCCCGGACCAGACCATGCACACCGTGCTTAGCAGAGGTGTAGTCATAGCCGGGATACCTCTGGAATGAAGAGGCTGACGCTGTCATTACGATGCTGCCACCGCTGGGATTCTTCCGGATGTAATGGATTCCTAGCTTGACGGTGTCAACGACGGCTGCCAGGTTGATATCGTAAACGATGTGGTTTGGCCGTTTGAGCTCTCCATCCTCGTCGAACTCGTCTGAGAGCAAGTCCAACTTAGGACCAATACCTATTGTCACGGTTCAGTATAAGAGCTTCCCTCCAGCTCCTTGCGTTGTCGAGCAATACTCACCAGCATTCGCGAAGACATGATCAATATGCCCGAATCTGTTTATGGCGTCTTTGAAGAGGTTGCAAAGTGCCTTCCAGTCAGTCACGTCGACCTGGACAAACGCGAAGTCCCCATTGTCAACCGCAGCCTTGGGTTCAGACAAATCTCCCCCAACAACCTTTGCACCGACTTTAAGCAGCTCTTTCACTGTCGCTAGACCGATGCCACTAGAGCATCCTGTGAGAACTACCACCTTGCCTTTCAGCGGTGCCAAGTCGCCATCAGATACTGTGAATTCAGGCATTGTGTAACTTGCAGTTTATTGCCGGTGTGGCCAGAAGGGAATTGTCCAGTTTGCGGGGAAGAGGTGTTTTCAATCACAGTCCCGCACCTGATCTTCATGCGATCCGCGATGCCTAACTAGCACTGATAAATAAGCACTAATAGCGTTACGTTCTTGTTGTCTCATCAAGTGTTCACGAGGGCCGAGGAGGCACTGCCACGTAGCCTAACCCCTCTCCTCGCGGGTTGCACACGGTCTCCGAGATGCAGCCGTCCGAGATGCGGATCCGTTAATAGGAACCCGGTCTCATTGAGCATAGTATACCCACGCATCCCAAGCCCGATGAACCCATAATACGCCAACGCTGAAACCGAGGTGCTTTCCAAATGAGGGGAAACCCCTCTCGACATTTCAACCTCAACCTGGAAGCCAAGATTAAGACCTACCTCGGTAATATGCATAAGCCAGAATGCTACTTCTAAGAGTTGGAAGCTTGTTGCTAGTAGCCGACTACACAAATAATGCATAGGGGGGTCCAAAGACTACAAATTCATTTTGTTTCAGTCACTCGACTCAGTCTGGCTTATTTTGCATATCGAACCCAGATATCTGATCCTTGAGAGTTGATATCTTGTGTCTTTGGACCTTGGAACTTTCAATCCCTTGTCGCTTTCATTAAGAAAACCATTCCGGGCCTGAAAATGGCGTCGGAAGCAGCCAAAGAGAGCCATGCGGGCTACCCCCAGCTATCCCTTCCAAAGGGTAGAGAGTTCACTGGCGGCGACCTCCTGGCACAGACCCTAGTTCACCTAGGTGTGAACGTCGCCTTTGGCTTGCACGGCGGCCATCTCGACGCTTTTCTCATGGGGGCCCACGATTCCGGGATCCGCCTCATCGATACCAGGCACGAGACGGTCGCTGTGCAGGCTGCCGAGGGCTACGCCAAGGTCAAGGGCCAAGTCGGCGTGTGCTTCTTCACCGCGAACAGTGGATTCGGCAACGCGCTGGCCGGGCTTTCGACTGCCATGGCCGATAGGAGTCCAATCTTCTGTGTCACTAGCTCTGCGCCGCAGCGCGACTCCGAGATGAACGTCCTGCAGGGCTTCCACGACCAGATCGTCGTCAGCAAACCTGTCACGCGCTTCTGCCACCGATGTGTGCATGCGGAAGAGATCCCGAGACTGGTGTCCCACGCCTTTCATATGGCCACAGCGAGTCTACCAGGGCCGGTACTGATCGATTTCCCCATCGACGTCCTGTTCTCTCCAGTAGAGCCCAAGCGGATCTCCTGGGGCTCGATCCGGATGAAGCCGTCCTATCCGGCAGGTCCGCATCCCGAGGCTATTCAAAAGGCTGTGCAAATGTTCTCTGCATCGAAGCGCCCAGTCATCATCACTGGCGCAGGAGCCAGGGGGCTTGAGGAGGACTCCGGCTTCCACGACTTTGTTGCGAAAGCTCAAATCCCCACGTTTCATAGCAACGAGTACTCAGGTGCGCTGCCCAACAAACATCCTCTGCGGGCCGGCGTTGCAAACCTCTTAGCTGCCCTTCAGGTAATCAACCATCCGGCCCCGGATCTTGTGCTATTGCTCGGGGCAAGGACGGGATTCTTCCTGGGGAGTCGAGGCTCCCCTTGCATACCCCACCCAGATGTATGCCAGTACATCCAGGTGGATGTGGACTCTGGGGAAATCGGCAGGGCCCACGAAATTCACCTCGGGATCACATCAGATGCCAAGCCGGCCATGGATGCCCTGGCCAGCGGCCTGGCCAGCGTCAACTACACCGCACCGGATGAATGGGTCAAGACTACAATGGGGCTGAAAGCTCTGCCGATGCCCCAGGAAAAGGATGCTGAAGAATATGAGCCCGGCAGAGTGCATCCATACCATGCATTGAAGCGGGCCTTTTCTGCGTTGCCCGAGGATGCTACGCTTTCTATAGGTAAGTTTTGTCTTCGAGATTCCTTCTAGAAACTGCATTGTCTGTTCCCCCTTACCTATGCTCTCATTACTGCACCAACTGAGCACACATTTGGGCATCTCAGCACTTGACTCAACATGCGTTGAATCTCTTGAGCCTCCCCATGGCTAATCTTTTTGGCTTTAACAGATGGCGGCGAAGTTGGCAGCTGGAGTGCGATGACCAGCGAGTTCCTCCGCCCGAAGAGAGTTATCTTCAGCTGCGGCTATCTCGGGTTCCTCGGCAATGGCTGGGGCTACAGCTTAGGCGCCAGCGTCGCTGAGCCGGACCGCCTCGTGGTAAACATCCAAGGCGACGGGTCCGGAGGTCTGCATGTTGCGGAGCTTGACACCTACGCCCGCTTCGGTGCCAAGATCCTCACCATTGTCGGTAACAACCACTGTTGGGGCATGAGCCAAGGTGGGCAGGAGATCATCTACGGCGCCATTACGAAGTCACGCCCAGCGGCAATACTTTCGCAGGATATGAACTTCAGCACCGTTGCTCAAGGCCTCGGCTGTGCCTCCGAGCGCGTCAGCAAGCCAGCAGATATCGACGATGCTATCAAAAGACTGGCTCAGAGTGCGTTGTCGGGAAAGCCGGCTCTCTTGGAAATCATCACGAGCTCACACCCCATCCACCCGGGGACCATCGCCATGGTTGGCAACACGGATGACAAGAATGTCATAGTTGTACCTTACTACGACAATGTGCCAAGGCCTCACTATAACTGATGTAGTATGCAATAAAAGCACTTTTCCAGCTATTTACCGTATCACTTTAGGTAACAGAGTTTGAACAGAGGCCGGTAGCTTGGGCGGTGATCCTTTGATGTGTGATAATTGCGGGCTTGTAAGTTGTGCTTGGAACGGGGACGACTGAGTTGGCTAGATCAGTGGAGCGGTTTTTGTGCCCCGCCTCCATCGTTTTATCACTATTTTGAGGCATGCACGCTTTCATCTCTGTATCTACTTGGCCAATTTCGATGATGAGCTCGGGGCTGATTTCTTGATCGCAGCTGCTGTGCAAGCCTGCATGCGACACAATGTACATTTCAAGAGGTTTGTGTAATCTGTAATCTGTTTGGCCCCATTTTGGGGTCCGGGTTAGGCTAATCAATTGACAAGCCTCCATACTCAGCCCTCCTAAACACCCGAAAGAAGTCATGGACGGCATTTGGAGGCGGACAGTTGTGGATCAAGCTTCAGCCGCAATGAGCTGATGTTGACATAAAAGGCTTGCGTTTTTCTCCCTTGGTTCAAACCTTTTATAACGGAGACTCCAACTGGTGTGCTTCTCATTCATCCATCATGGCTGAGCTGAAAGACTACGTGACGACACTTCGAGTTGTCTCATAGACTCTAAGCTCAATCATCATTTGCATGAGCGCTGCTCGACTATGGGTTCGCTTCAAAATACTGAAACAGCCAAACTGGGATGACCTCTTCAATATCCTGGCAACGGTACGCCCTCAGGCATTACTACATCAAATTCAACTAAGTAGCTGACAGTGTACAGTTATCTGCTGTAGCTTGCGCTGCAATCGTTACTGTGGGAACATACTACGGCCTTGGACGTTCGAAGGACACCATCGACAACCCCAGCCATTTATCTGAAGCGACTAAGTACACTGTAATAGCGCCGAGTCTGTTTTTAGTCTCAACAACATTTGGGAAGCTATCGGCCTTGACTTTTCTCGTACGGCTAATGGGATTAGCTGCTCGGCGATGGCATCTCATCGGACTATGGATCGTTTGTGGCATCATGTGTGTTTTGAATGTATTCGGATTCGTGGTCACTATCGGCTTCTGCCACCCTGCCTCCAAGCAGTGGGATTCCTCTCTTGATGGATGGTGCATGAGTCAACAATTCCAGTATGAAGAAGACTGCCCCATTTTATGGCCCCTTTACTTGCTGGTAGTTTTTTTCGTCGGCTAAGAAACCAATCCCTTCCCAGAGTCACCGCCGGCTTTACCATCTCCGCTTACCATGCTCTAATGGATATCATTATAGCAACATCTCCTGTGCTAATAATACGGAGACTAAAGATCAGTCGTACCACAAAGCTCGGGTTATGTTTACTGATGGGAGGCGGTTGGTTGTAAGAACATTCCAAATACCCCAATGACTTACCCAACCAAAAATATACTAATTGCGTTGCGGTTACAAAGTGCGACGGCCGCAACCTTCATCAAAATGTGTTATTACAAAGGTATTCTTTCCGAGACTCCCGACATAACCCTTTCTTGGTCTCCTATCACGCTTTGGTATATGTACGTAAAATTTCATTGTCCAATCATCAATCCTTTTATAGGTAGACATGTACTGATACCTGAGAATTTTCCAGCGCAGAAGTAAGCGATCTCACGGATTATTTCCGTGACCGTGAATATTCCACACAATGGCTGACTCGTCTCCAGATGGATGCCATTATCATCTTCGGGACTATTCCTACCCTTTGGCCACTGATGAAAAAGTTCTCCGGCAAATTTATGAGTCGCTCGAGAAACTTCACGCCTGATGACGAGGCACAGAATTCGCCAGATGAAGAACATGGAATAAAAGCACTCCAGCTATCGGTCGAAAGACCAAATCGCAAAGCAGGCCCAGCGACGCGTGCCTTGGAGGAGTTGGACAACATGAGAACCACAATCACGGTCACAGGTGGTGAATAGACGTTGCAGTTCGACGAAAGGCTGACAGCAGAGTATCACCGAACGAAGAGATGTCCAGGATCGCAAGTTGAATAGGATGTAAACGGGGAAATCGGTGCTCTCATGCGCGATTCAATAGCTTGGTAGAATTTCTTTTCAAGTCTCTTACCCCTGTCCATTCTTCTTTGCCGAAATTATTCTCAGGCCGTTAGATGCCATATTCACATCCCAACGACAATAATTCGCTTTTTTTTTTTTGGGGGGGGGGGGGGGTTCCTTTTTTGTTTTTGTCTTTTTTTTTTACGTTGGCCATTAAATAA
>JBBWSL010000186.1:0-84046 GCA_038088545.1 Diaporthe humulicola
GTATTACCCCCTTTTTACTACTATACTTACTCTACCTAAAAAGTAGTATATAATAGGCTTAGTATATAATTAATCTTATATAGTAGTTTAAAAATAAATAAATAAATAAATAAAAGCTTTCTAAAAACTAGAAAAACTAAAAACCTTTTCTCCCCTTAAGGCTAATAGCCTTTATAGACATATATTATTAGTAAAGTATATATAGAGTCCAGAGTCCAGATTCCTACTCTCCCTATCTATTATCATATTTACCCTAAGCTATAGCCCCTCTACCCTCTCCCTCTCTTCCTTTTTCCTTATCTCCTTCTCCTTTACTCTCTTATTAATTAATACCTAATAGTACTTCCTATATATATTAAGTAATAAGTTTAGTATTTCCCTTCTCTCCTTATCCATATCTTCTGTAACCTTTTTAGCACCCTAGTTATATTACTACTTATAGTAGAAGAGCTTAAGATAAATATTATACTTAATCTAGTAATAGCCTTTTTCTACCTATAACTTCTATACTAGGTACTTCTTATTAAGGAGTATAACTATAGGGAAGAGTCCTAGGCCGTATTGCTAGAGGTAAAGGATATTTATTATAGTTATAAGTAACTATAGTATTTTAAACTTATGCTTATAAGCCTAGTATATTGTAATTATATTTAGGGTCCTATAATTAGGCTTGCTAGGGATATAGATATACTTATTAGGTCTTATCTCTATTTAGACTGGGGTATTGGTGGCTAAGGATAGGGTTATAGATGGGAGGCTCTTTGGTGGGGTAGGTATAGGTAGGTAGGGTGGCTTAGTGGGATTTAGGATGGTATATTATGGCGGCCCTTTTGGCTATTAGGTAGAATAGGTTCTTAAGGGTAGTTCTGGTATAGGCGGCTCTAATGTGGGTAATAAAGGTATTACTAGCCCGGGCTATGGTAACTATATTATAGGCCTATATTATAATAGGAACTCATAGCTATAGGTATAGGTTATATTAGTACTACCCATAATAAGCAAGATAATAGTTAATATATTATAGATATACTTTATATTGGCTATATTTGTGAGTGTATTTTTCTATTACCTAACCTCTTCTAGGAGTACTAATATTAAAAAATTTATTTACTTAAATATAGCCCTTTAGTCTATACTTATCCTATTAAACCGCTTATATACCTTAGGGAATACTACCTTTATCCGCTTAAAACTACTACTTATTTTGGGGTATTTTTATATATTTTAAATTTATTTTTAGGTAGATCTTAGTATAATTAGTATAAGGCAATTTAGTATTCTTAGGGGGGGGGGGAGATGGGTATTTTATCTTTTTAGTAAATTTGTCCTACTTTATAGAGCTAAATAGAGGGTTAGTAAAGATAGGGTAGTTAGGGAACTTAGCTTAGATAAGGGTAGTGTCCTAAAGGAAGATATTATAGAACTATACTATACATTTAATAAATAAAGAGGTAATTATATTACCCTTAACTATCTTATATAGATAGTAGCTTAGGTTTTTAGCAGCCTAAAGCTAATTACATAGGTTGAGTTAGACCTAGTTCTATAGCTACTATAGTAGTTTAACCTATTACCTTAGGAGATAATAGGAGGACCTATACTTAAAGTTAAAGCCTGCTATACTTTTTATAAAGGGAAAGGATAGCTGAGATAAATATATACTTATAATACTAATCTTATTCCAACTAATATACTAGATATGGTTACTGGGTATACCCTGTACCTTTTACCTTTAGGTACTAGCTAGGTATAGAAGGTAGGATAACTTAGAAGTAAAGATATTTAGGGCTAAGTAATAAACCTTAATATACTTAAGGTAGGTCTAGTAGGTAATTAATTAGGCAGGCTTAGTATTAGACTTATACATAAATAGCTTAGTATTATATTAGGTAGATAGCTATTATAGGTTAGGAAATATTTCCTTACCCTTTTTTCCCTATTAGTATTAGAAAAGCGAGCTTATTAATTACTTAATAGGGTAAGCAAATAGGTTCCGGTTCCTTATATAGCTAATATACCTCTTATTACCCTTTTAATTAGTTTTACCCTATTAGCTTTATATTATAAGCCTAATAGTTTTTTTAATTAGTATCTCTATATAGAATATATAACTCAGTTTTATAGTATATTAGTTACTTTAGTAGAATAGTATAGTATTTACTATAAGAAAGTTAATACTAATATAGAAGGTAATATTAATCTCCTTTAGGGTTTTAGCTACCTATACTTAGCGGGTAAAGGCTGAAATCTTATTATAGGTATAGATATCCTTAATTAAGTTTATAAGGTAGTTTACCTAGGTTTTCTGGTTTTTTTTATTAAATTTATTTAGGAGTATATTTTTAAGGGTAATTATAGCTACCTTATGAGGATATAGGGCCTGATTTTTATAGGTAATAACCTATTCTTAGTATAGGGTAGTAAGAGTACTAATATAGTTAGTAATAGTACTTAGCCCTATTTAGAGCTTAGAGTACCTTTTAGCTAATTATAAAGTTATATTAAGGATCTTATTTAGGTTATCTTTATTCTCCTTCTCCTCTTCCTCCTCTTTTTTATCCTCTCCCTTATCCTCCCCCCCCTCCCCCTCCCCCTCCCCCTTCTCCTCCTTCTCCTCCTCCTCCTTACTATTTTCTTCCTCCTCTCTTATTATAGTATTTATACTAATGAAAATAGTATTATTATTATATCTTATTTTTATCTTTTTTATGGCTAGCCCCTATTTATTTTAGTTAGGCTAGGCCCTTCTCTTAGGGCTACTATTACCCTTAGGGCTACTCTCTTATACTATAGTATTACCTATGTGTACAGCCTTTTCTATATCCTTAGCTACCTATTGCTACTACTTAGCCTTAATATACTTACCCTTTGTTAATACCTAGGGGATAATCTTATCCTATAGAAACTTAATAAGCTTACCTTAATTAATAAGCTCTCCTAGTTATATCTTGCTTACCCTATAGGATAAAGGGTAGTCTAATAGAATAGATAAGAAGTTTTTCTTATATTAAGCCTAATATTTTAAAAAATAAGGTTATTATAAAAGGATTTTATAATAATATTAAGCAGGATTAAAGCTTAGCTTACTATTTATTCCTTTCTAAGTTTCTTATATACCCTTTTTATATTCTTAAGCTTAATATTATTCTATTCTAAAAAAGCAAGGTCTAGAATATATTTAATTATATTTTCAGTTATCTACCCTTAAGTTTCCGCCTATCTTACCCTATATACCTTCTTACTTAGTTTTACTATTATTAGCTTATAGTAGCCCTTTTATATAGTTTTACTCTAGGCTATTATTTTAAGTATATTATTATTAATAGTATTATAGTAGTAGTAATAGTAATAGTAGGGAGGGTGATAGGAAGGTAGCATAAGGGTAGTAAGAGTAGAGCAGAGGGTTAACCTTAGGCTAATACATATATTTATATTACTGCTTTTAGGGGGGGGGTAAGGCGCATAGGCCTAGTGTATTAGCTAGGCATACTAAACGGGTACCACGGCCATGGGTACCTAAGGCACTAGGAGATAGCATATAATAGGGGTAGCTAGCCTAGCCTGTACGCTAGTAACCCTAAGTAGCCTGAGCACCAGGGCCCGCCTTTTTTGCTTAGCATGTATCCACAACCCCAACGGTGGACGGCCGACCTGTCCACCAGGGGTGAGATATGTTAGTACCTGGTCGAGATTAATCTCCCAGCCCCGCATATAGGATGCACGTGATAGTTTGTTGCAATGACCAGGTGTTGAAACATTGGGCTAATTACCTCCCTAGGTAGACAGATCTCGTTGGCCGTGGCTTACTTACAGGCATCCCGGGACAGTGGTGATCCGCAGGGAGGTTCCAGCTTCTACCTGGTTTGGTTTCTCCCACAGGTAAATGAGCGACGTATTACGCACGGGAATCGATCGAGTTGATGTAGCTGTGGTCTCGTCAAGCGCCGTGCATGCTGATTTTGATTTTGTGACGGTAAACCTTTGGGGTGTCAACCGGAGCTTGATGCAGGTGCGAGACACTTCCGTTCCGGGAGGACTATCGGCCGATAGGGGACCGTATTCGGCCGAGACTGACCCCCTTTCGTAACGTCTTCCGGAACATGTGCAGTTCCTCCCTTCTGTCACATGTTTGCTGCGTGGGAGTTCACGCATGTCTACCGTCCTTGTGAGGATTTTGCCATGTGCAAACGATAGTCGCCAAGTACATGTTCCCCTGGGCGCAATTCCTCAGCATCACATGAGCTCTGTATAAGATCACCTGTTAACTAACCCTAATCTGTGTTTACCAGGGGGGTGGGAATCAAAGTTTCAATATTCCCCGTCCGCGAGGCCGGATCACAGACGTTCCGGCCGCCCCCCGCAGACGCCGGCCACGGGGGCCCACGGGACCCGCACAACCCCCAACACGGGAAGCTCGAGGCAGCTTCGGTGCTGCAACAGCAGTCGATTCAACAACGGAAGGTGATTGCGGCCGCTCGTCTGATGGATGACTCGGGGGAGGCGCTGGCCACGGTGTGACGGTGTGCCAGAGACCGAGTGACGTGTCATTCGTGAACTACTAGTATCGCCGTTGTTGGAGTCTCCAGAGTTTGCCAGAGGCTCCTCCTGATGGACAGTCGGTCCGCGCTCAAACCCAATCTGCCCCAATCTGCCCGAGGTCGCTACACTAGCCCAGCCGGCTGTTGTCTATCGCAGGCAGGCTACTGTGGCAGGCTACTGTGGTAGGTGAGTGTGCGTGGTGTGGTCGCGCGTCCTCGTGCCCGGTAAGCATCGGTTCCGCGCCATCTGGCCGGCCTAGCAGACCGCTCCCCCCTTTCTATACAACAACAATGCATGTCCAACAGTCACCTGGCGCTGGCTCATCTGCAGGCCCGCCCAATCCTCTTCTCGGAAAGGGCAGAAGCCGTTCTGTTTACCTCTCTTTGTCCGTGGGCACTTTGCCTTTCCCGACGGAAGCGCGGGGCCTGGGCGGCGATGTTTGGGCTCCTGTCAGGGACGTTTCAGCCAATGGCCGGACCGCCCGTTGAGCAGCGCTTCAACATTTTCCTCGGAAACCACTCTTCCCGTCTCCTTGGGGCGCTCCTTTTATGACCAGATCTGCACGGCCTAGCATGTTTGGAATCCCACATTCTCCCCTCCCACCTGACATACCAAGCATACCTCTGCCCTGGGACGCCTGGGACGCGCTCATCCGGTACTTCGCATCCGGGAGCCAAGCCGCCGATTGTTTTCCTCGTTTTTTGTTTCATAAACAACATGACAGCACGGCCCGGGTAGGCTGCCTTCTGCGCAACCTCGTGCTTACACTACAATCCTCCCGGTTCTCCCGGTTCTCCCGGAGTTTCCTTGTCTGCCGACCCAGCCTTTGCCCTTGCAGTAGCGCGCCCGAGCAATAAGAAGATGACCTGGTCGTTTAAAAGCCATGCTGACCCGTCCATCTCCATTTCTCCACGGTCCTTTTCCCTGGATGCCCCCCGCCCTCTACACATGGGCTCACCCAAACCGCACACTTTGGTCCAAGATGCCCGGTATCAAGGTCTTCCACGTCACCGCCCTGGCGACTCTCGTCCTGTCGTCGGCGCTGTGGAGCATAGCCGCGCAAGACACATGCACGACCAGCAGCCAGCCAAATCCCATCGCACAGCAATATCCAGATGCCCCGACAGGGACCCTTAACTCAACAATGGCAATAGTGCCGATACCTCTTTCTACTGCGAGGAGGATCATACCGCCACAACATGCCATCCTCGAAGGCGCATACAGGGCTTTGATGCCCGACTTCCCAGCCGACATGTACCCTGCGTTCGTGACAGCCGCGCTGGACCACGACATCCAACTAGCTGCTCTCGGCATTAACGTACAGGACTTCCAGGTGAGTAATCCTCATGACTCAGAAACACGGGACAGATTACTGATACGTATCCACAGCGCTTCGGCTGGTCATTCCCATTCATAGACCTGCTCGGCGACGGCTACTCGTCGTTCACGATGGCGCCGGCCCAGATGATCAGCGACGACAATCAGATCGCCATCAACGGGTCCCGGGACTACGGCACCATCGTGCACCCGACCAAGTTCGAGCCGGGCTGCGAGGCCTACGGGCGGCTGCCGGGCGGCTCGACCTACTTCAAGGGCCACGCGACCGACGACTCGGGCAAGTACGTCATGCTCGAGTTCGCACCGCTCGCGGAGGGGGAGGTGAACCCCTTCCCCATCGAGGTGTACCAGAACCTCACGAACCAGCCCATCTTCGCCAACGGCACCCAGTGCGACCGGATGGTGCGGCTGTTCAACACGACCATCAGCCAGGGCCAGTTTGCGCCGGTGCCGGTGAAAGGCACCGTCTTCTCCAACCTGGAGCCGATGGAGGACGTCGGGGAGGGGCTGGGCGAGGTTTTTGGAGTTCTTGTTGATACCCCCTTTATTGAGTTTAATGGCCAGGAATGCGCCACGCTGAAAGGATATTCTGGTACTGGGCCCGGAGACTAGACCGAGGGCATAAGGTTCTGGTCTCCCATTTTCATATTATAATGCATATCGATTTATTCGAACCATTCAAGACATGATGAAAGTAGCCACATGTTGCTGAACGAACCATCCAACGCGAGACATGTCACGAGTATATCCCCATTGGGCTGTGCATTAGCAACCATACCAGCAGGACAGAACATTTGGTCGTTGCGTGCTATTGCCGTCGAACCTCCGCACGGTAGATAAGAAGCAAGTCAGAACTAGGATGATAATTTGTAAAGTCATTCCTTGGGACGCAAGGCGGGCAGTGGTCACGGCGATAGGTAAGTATGTCCTGTCTAGTGAGAAGTGTTCTCATTGTATTATGGTGATCAAGGAGCTCGTGCTGACTGGAAGATTTGCACGTTCCTCTCCTCCGCCAGGCTTCCCGATGAAATACTCCGTCCATAGAACCATGCCTCTAGAAGTGCTACTCGTGTTGTGAGAGCGTGCTCCTATAGTAAGACTTTGCTGTGGAAGAAACTTCTGAAGAAACCTGTGGAGATCCAATGCTATCCCTGACAGAAGGACGCAGTGGCATTGGCCGTAAAAACCACCATGCGCGGCAACAGGCACGGCCCGTGAAAGTTTAGGCCTTGAAGCACTTCTGGGCACTCATCTGGCGGAAACAAGCCGAGCGCGCGCAGATGTATTTGACGCCTCCGCCGCCATCCGCCAAGACACCGAACTTGGGCTGCATGCTCGAGTTGAGGGCAGCAAATTCATCCCAGACGCACTCGTTGCAGAACATGCAGCGAGCCTCGGGGCCTGGGGATATGAACTGGGACTTCTCGATGTGATGCATCTTGTTGAGGATGATGATGCTCAACTCGGGCGCCCGTCGCAGGTAGTTGTCGAAATCATCTCCGATGCGACGGAGGACCGGATAACACCGCTCGATCCAGCCGAAGAACATAGCGCGGACGGGCTCGTAGACGTCGTAGTAGATTTTGGACTTGTCAAAGGCAAAGACGACTGCCGTCATGATGTCCGCGTACGCCTTCCTGAACTCCTCGGATTTCGGAGACTCTTGCATTGTGAACAAGGTCTTGGCGGAGATATTGAGGCGCATCTTGAGTTCCTTGATGATCGCACCCGTCAGGTCTCCAACGCGGAGGTAGTCGGCCTGGCGGTAAAGCTCGAAGATGAGTCCGTAGAAATCGGCATCGCTCATGGGTCCGTAAATCTGCAGGTGGAAATCATCCAGAGGAACTAGAAGGAGACGCACCGTCAACGATTGCTACAACGACAGGTGCTAGCCTGGGTCCTAGAAAACTTACCAGACAGGTAGATGTATTCAATGATCAACCAGAGGTAGTAGTAAGTCACGAAGCCCTGCAGATGAAGCACACCGGAGGCGCTCTCCTATAATGACGTTAAGAGTTAGCAAAAATGCGCTGAAATCATATTACCGCCCTCTGGATCTAGAGCGTGATGTGGGCTGCAACAAACCCCGAATCCGCCTGCGAAAGAAGCCCGAAAGAAGCCGCTGCGTGGGCAGAGAATCTCCCAGAGAAGATACAGGCGGTTTCCCTCGCAGTCGATAGTGCAGTCGGGACGGTCGGGGAAACGCAACTGCCTTGAGTGGTTTGAAAGCCGTTAGAACGTCCGTGTAAAGTAGATCCCGAGGAGCAGATCATGTAGTGTGTGCTAAATGGGGGGGAAAGGAGTCGAGGTAGAACTCCCAGAACGGAGTACGCTTATGAACGGAGCTGAATGTTGACATTAGGCGTTTGTGACGACTCACTTGAGGTTTCGGTCGCGCTGGGCGTATAGCTCAGCAATTTCACGCTGGCGCTGCTCTTGAGAAATCTGGTTGACTTCCATCTTGGGAGACTTTTCTGTTGACTGTCGCAATGTATTGGTGTGTCTGTTGACGATGTTGAGGGTAGGTTGGCGGTGGAGCTTTGGAAGAGGTTGACTGGGCAGGTCAGTCGACGCGAATTGGTGCAATCAGATGCGACTTGTTCGCGGTGGATCTTTTTATGTGCAGGACCCCAGGCCTTAGTGCTTTTGTCAATGTTGGTAGTTAATGTGAGTGTCCACGGCGGTTCAGGCAGAGTGTGGCTGTCCCATGCCCTGTGACGAGGGCTAGAAGTGGCCACAGATCCCATTGAATCACCAAGTTACAAGCTAGCTGAACTGATATACATTGGGAATAAGAACATGAATGGCTGCAAAGTATCTGTTATTTCTATGGCACCTTCTCTATGCCTTGCATTGTCTGCGAGAATGTAGCCAAATCATCTTTGACGGGCTTGATAATGTACACAGGCTCATGATTCTGTCCTCTTGCAGCCGCTGCCTATGCTGCATAGGGACATTTGTCTGCTCGCTTATGTTATGTATGGTACAGCTTGCACTGCTCTGGGTGTGTCATTCTTCTGGTTCGCCTACTCTCATGGGCTCGGCTGCGCATAAATTAGTTAGGCTCCCGAGGCCACACCTCCCCTTGCTTCATTCACTCATGCTGCCTATTACAAACGCAATTTGATTACAATTTCTACTACAGCAGAGTTCCCAGCTCTCTAGCGCGCTGGGTTGATTTGGCCATACTCAAAGATCATTCCACGCATGATCCCGAAGAAGTATCAGCCCATTGCCTGCCCCACCAGTTAACGATTCTTCGCCTGGCCAAAACAATCAGGACGAGAGACATGCGACGGAAGACATCTGGTGGAGGACAGACATGGGACGGAATCCTTGTTGTGGAAGACTTCGGACGGGACCCACAAGACCCATATACCCCAGGCACCATGGAAGAATTCACTCGGGAGAGACGGGCTTGGAACATAGCAGGTTGGCTCTCTGAATTCACTGACGTCGACCACGGCGCTTAGTTATGCCTAGGTACCTAGGTAGATAGCCCAGCAGCAAATGTGGCCCAACCGTGCTTTTATCAGTCATCACGCCGTCCTGGCTCGGTTCCCATGGACGCGTGCATCCTTGACAACCGCAGTATCGTTACATGTTCTATAAACTCTAATTTGGGGAAACTGTGATGACCATCGGTTTCCTGAGATATGACATATGTAGCATAGAGCTTGTAAGGCACTTTCTGGTCTTTTTGCCATTCCCGAGCGATCAACGGAAACAACCAAAGTCCCACCAGCAGTGAACTATCGGTGTCCTGTCTCCCCAGCTACGACCAAAAGTGAGGCATTACGATCCTGGGGGTAAGCGGTGGGTTAGCATAACTATATCACGCCATCGTGGCGTTGATCAGTTTTGGAGGCATCGTCTCGCTTCCCTGGTCGACTCGAACATATATGAGGCAGAATGAGAGCACAAATGCGCTTTTCTCGCAGAATTCATGCTAAGTCCTGCAAGTTCTCAGCCATATTTTGGCTTGACCGAAAGCATGTGTCGACTATGTCTCCCATCGAACATCGGCCTTATCATTGGTGTTGGCCTCGGTACATAGCCTTCTAAGCTCGGTAATGGAGGAGCAAGTCGGCCCCTTTACCAACTCACCGCTCAGGGAGCATCTAGTGCTGGTACATTCAGGGCCTAGTGAACAGTTTCATACCTCGTAGAACTTCCCAAGCAGCAACGCTAAGCTTGTTTCGCACAAATCTTCCAGGAGGCTTGCGCCATCGTGTCTAAAGAGATTAAGTAGACTTTGTGATTGTCCCTATATCGGATCACCTTGAGCCTTTGTACCTGGAAAGCAATTCCAATGACGGATAAGTAGGTCCCAAGGTTGATGGTAGTATAAGAAGCTGGCATTGGGTCTAAGCCACCGTCATGTGGGACATGGCCACTACCAAACAGGGAATGGCTGGTATTAGACACAGGCAAACAGATATGCCATTTAAGAAGTTTGTGACTTACGGAAGCCAGTGGAAGAGAACTTTACTTGCTGAACGCCAATCGTGGGCGTGACCCTGACTGGACGAAGCTACCGGATCATCAAATATTAAGCGCCAGTGTGCCTCCCAGCAGGGTTTGACCTTCGGTGCAGAAAATTTGGGCTCTTGCCTTGATCTTGACCGCCATGGAACGAGCGAATTGGAAGGCTACTGCATACAATATCGCGACTTTGAGGTCGCCACAGAGTGTCCAGGGCTCAACCCCGGTAAACTTGCAAAGACCTGTGTTTCCGTGCCCATGGTATGCCTCAAATGTTACGAGGACTTGCACAAGACTTGGCTTGCCATCTACATTCGACAACTGTAACAGAAATTACCATACAATTGGGCTATTGAGCACAGCTATGCACCAGGTTTCGTACTCGACAGTACTCAAAATGGTCACTGTGACACCAATAAACACCTTTATACGTCCAAGGATCCTTCTCGACTGAATGCGGCCTCTCTCCAGCAATAATCTTGGCCTCTGTCCTGAGCCACAGATTACGGAATTGCCAGGAAACTTGAACGTGGCTGTGCTACTGTCCTACATGTGATCCACAAACGTAGTACAGAGGCTGGACTACCGCCGTAGATAAAGAGGGTAAGACCCCGGGATTCAACCTTGATTTCCCAATTGCAACACAGCGCCATTTGACCATTGGCGAACCACTCATCACACATCCAACTCCGCTCTTAACGAGATACGGCTATACAATTAAGCGAAAGTGGTCCCGGCTGAGCCTATACACTTTGGTAACTCGGCGATCTTACCTGATACATTGTCATCATTGAGATAGCTACTACCAGTCACGATATTCAGCCACGTTCTCGCAACAAGATTCGCGAGGTGCAGCGGCATCACAAACGGAACTATATTCAGTTACTGAGCCTCACATGGCTGGATTTAGAAGAGTTGGAACTCCACTCTCCGTGGACCCCGTCGACTTCCTGGATGGTGTCGACTCGAGGTCAACTTCCTCCGCATCCGTTTCGAGCCCGAGAACTAGGGCCCCAAGTTTGCCATCTTCGAGCGATCTCGACCTCAACGCGAGCAACGCCGAGTCAGATGCGAACGACCTAGAATTCAATCTGTTTCGGCTGGATGGTGGCTTACCATTACGTCCGCTAAGAGCGAAAGACTTCTCGAGTGTGGGAAACAAGGATACAATATCTAAGGACAATACATCTAATTCCGAGGAAAAAGCAGCCGACATCTTGTATTACATGGGGCGTGAAGTTCTCAAGATACCATGCAAGGAAGAGCGATTAGAAGTAGGACAGCAGACTTCTTCCGACTTGAAGGAGAGAGATCGTGCTCGCGACTCCCCTATTTCAAGCAGAAGAAAACCCGCGGCTCCATTTCTAGGAGCAAAGGATTGGGCCAAGGACAAAATCGACAAATTTTCCACTATACTCCCAACAGTCTCAGACACACCGCCTCGACGTAACAACATAAACAACAGCGGAAGTGGCACCATACCCATCGACCAGATCGACCGGTTATCGAAGAAAACTCTCCCTGACGCTTCGAAAGTGAGTTACCGCAGTTGGGCGTACGACGACCAGAGCGCTTCCGACTCAGAGAGGCCAGATCGGCGTTGGAGGCAAATCCTGAGGGACCGGGAACGTGATCGTCGCTACCACGAGAGGGCTGCGTACAAACGAGAACTAGACGACCGACAGAAGCAGGAACCTTTCCTCAGCGGTCATCTTGTGGGCAAGAACCCGGCGAGAAATGTCTGGAGGAAAGATCAGAACACCTGGAGAACTTACTGCCACCGGCGCGGCTGCGGCGAGTTAATCCCTCCCCAGGGGATCAAAATCGACATCGCAACTTGCCCAAGATGCCAGGCTAAGACATGCTCCTTTTGCGGCGCTGCCACTCATAAGGGAACTGACTGCCCCAAGGGTGTGCCGGTTCAGCCGCGGATATTACGAGAAAGCATGGCTGGCGCGGGAGAAGCAAGAGCTGAGTCAAAGACAGATAATAAAGCAGATGTCCGGCCGGACCCCTTGTACCTGATGCGGGACAGCGCCACGCAGGATTATTCTGGTCGACGGCAACCAGTCTTACGCGAGGTTATTACCCGTGATGGTCCGTTGAGCCAAGAAGCTTTACAAGACTTTGCCAGTATGCAGAATATCGCTAGGGACTGGCCCCCCATAAGCTGTCCGAGAAGATAAACCGAATATAAGTCGGTGGATCGTCTCACGCACAGCCCCCCTCACGCACAGCCGTTTCCCACCAAAAAGCCCGATTTTCGACCCACTATATTTAATTATATAAAAATATTAAAAATAAGCTAATTATTTTACAATTTTATTAGATTTTAGTTCTCTATATAGTATTATCCTAAGGCTTTATAGTATTTATTATTAAATAGAAATATATAAAAGAATAAAAGTTTTTTTTTCTTTGAAAATCTCTTAACAACTTCCCCTATATTTTACTAGTAGTTCTGTTAACCACCCAAAAAACGGCCCCACTTATTTGGAAATTCTAGAGAGATATAAGCTTTTTATTAATTTACTATTATTATAATAATTAAATAAATACTTTAAAAATTCTATTCTATATAGTAAATAACTTTACAATTATTTAATATTTTATACAAATTTATAGTATTTTAATTTAATTAATAATAAATATAAATATTAGTTTTAAAATTAAATTATAATTTATTTGTTTCGTTACTCTATACTATTATTATAATAATTATAAATATACGTCTATATTAAGAAGAAATCTTATAAAAATCATCTATAGTTATTTTCTTTATAATATTTTCTTATAATTAAATAAAGTGGGTTGAAGAATTTAGGGACTGGTGTGCGTGAGGGGGGCTGTGCGTGAGGCGATCCACCGACTTACGGTTTATCAGAATGAAAGAGGTATCGCTATACACATTTTATTATAGAGAAAGTTGCAAAACAGCGAGGTATTGAGTCTACCCGATAAAGAACCAGATCTAGATTCGAAGTGAATTCACGTCCGCTTCCAATCTCCCAAGCCAATCCTGTCCTCTTAAGCAGACTATCTGCTATCCTTAGGTCCCGTCTTTACTTGCCATCTTCGCTCCTTCCTTACTGCTCAACACCTCGCCCCCTCCAACTAGAGCACATAAACCACTTCAGCTCTGATAAGGCGTACATCTTCTTCTTACTATTTGAATCATTTATCTAGATTGAATTGTGGTCACACTATGTAACCACCGTTCATTCTTAAAATGGCACGGTGGCTAGAATGTACGCCGATACGAGCTCTAGAGATGGCCCAGACGGGATAACAGCGCCGTTACTTTCGACAACCATGAATTTACCTTGGAATGTGAGCCTCCAGGAATAGCTAGAAGCGATAGGGTAATTAGAGCTCGAATGGAGTTTCTGCAGCGTCAGAATGAGCGACTTATGGTCTTAAGACGTGCACTCAGTGGGCCGGAACTGTCGGCCTTGCGCGAAGGGCATGAAGCCCGCGCAAGGCGGTCGACCCCTTACGATGAATTGGGGCAGCTCAAAAGTCACGAACCGTGTAGAAAGGGAAAGGTGCTGAGAAATATGCAGGAAGCCAGTCTCCCCTTCCTCGTTCAAAAGTCATCCCCAAAATTAATGGAGAGCACATCAGAGAGACCTTCAAAAGCTGGAATATCAATTAATAGAAGAAGACCTTGAATATTCAAAATAGTACCTTATAAGAAAAGAGGCGAAGAACTGGATTCTAAGTGGGCTATATCATTTGTGTGCTACAGTACCTGGTATTGAACCTCCTTACTCTGCACCTTTACCACCTCTACACGGTCCCCAGATTTAAATTCAGCTCGGAACTATCGCAAAGCCGTTTTATGAGGCGTATTTTCATGTGTCAGAGGCTATGCAAGCACGGTTCCTAAAGGTGCTGCAACGGTTAATGAACACTACGATGATGAATCCTGACCAGACGACAAAATCCCACGGAACACCTGGTCGTTATTCAGCCCATTTCAGACAATTTCGAGTCTCCCATCGTTGTCTGACCTGTTTCTCCATAATCTAAAGTTGTCTCAAGAGAGGCAGAAGGCAAAATCATCAACACCATTCTACAGATTGAGGGGTGCTTTATCAATGATACTGAGAAGGAGAAAGTTAAGCAACTTGGCACTCAACGCTACATATGCACCAGGTCTTGTACTAAACCGTTATTTAAAAGGTCAAGAAGGTCGCAACACACCTGATGGCGACTATTTATTCACCTAGGTACATTCGAGCATCCTTCTCTGTTGAACGCAAGTTTTACCCCTGCTGCTGACCAGGCCGCTGTGCTGAGCCGCAGCTTGGGGAGGCTGGCAATGTGGCTGTGCAAATGAACTGCATGTGATCCATACCTAGATCAGGAGGGTGAGAGCTCCTCCAGGCGTCAGCCTCTACTTCCCCAGTCCCACAGCACTCAATTGACATCATTCGACGATTAGACAACACCCATCACGCACCCAACTCCGCTGCCAAAAGAGATACAACCACTCGATTCTGAGAACACTAGCCCCGCCAGATATATTGTCGCCGTTGGTATAGGTACTTGTGCGTCGCGGAAAGTCGTGCCACTTCGGCACGATCTTGTCGCGAGAGGGGCAACGAATCGGACATCGCAACGAGGAGATCGAAAGCGTCTTGCATGATCGGGGCAGAAGGGTGCAAACTCGCGCCTCATGGAGCCCCTCCTCTTCAGGTCGACTTTTCCCGAACGCAGCTCGACGGCGTTATCTACAAATCCAAACTCTTCGGACGCGAGCGACCTCAACTTCGACCTCTTACGGCTGCATGGTAGCGCGTCGTTTCGTCCACGTAGCCCGGGAGACCTCTCTGGTGTTGGAAACAAGAATACAATATCGAAGGATAGTACCAATGGTGCTGAGGCGAGGACAGCGGACCTCTTGAAATACATAGGGCGCAGGACACCATGGAAGGAAGACTCGAAAGTCGAATTCCCAGCAGAGAGAACAGCTGAGATACTTGCCACGTTTGAAGAAGAAAGGAAACGACAAGAGGCTGATCCACGCGACTACCGAATTGCAGCCCAGGCAGTCGAACATGAACGGCCAAGACATAGAAGAATGACCGGAGAGGATGATGACGATGAAGAAATAATAGCGCAAGACCTAAGGTTGACAGATGACCTCCGTGACCTCAGGAGGGCTAGGGAGCAAGGGGAGGAGGAAAGAATAGCGATGGAGCGGGAAAGAAGAGCGAAGGACCGAAGGTTCGCGGACGACCTCAGGAGGGAGAGACTAGCCAGGGAGCGAATTGAAGATCAAAGAAGAGCGGAAGAGGAGGAACTGAGACGACTAAGAGATCGATACAGGCCGAGAAGATCTCGGTTTGATGATATGTGGTAATTTGTGAATAATTGTACATTGTGATGGTTTTAGAGAGAAGTGGTGAAACTGGAAGGGAATTGGTCGCTGCATGGCATGAGTCCCGCCGCAATGGGCTGGCCTAATCGAGCAGATAATAATGTGAATAGGTCAAATAAATATTTAGGATGTTTCAGTTGGGTTTATAAATGAAGAGCTAACTTGAATACCAGTGTGATGACGATGGGGATGATGACATATCTGGGCAAGACCAAGAGGGCAATTAATAGCGGCGAAAAGACCAGAAGACCTCGAGTGCGACGAAACATCGGGGCGGGAGAAACAGTAGAACGTAGGTACTATGGGCAGGAATGGCCAGCTTGAACTGAATTAAGATGTCAACAACAACAACGTCGACCATCTCATCTTCTCTTAGGTGTGGAAAGTGCTGTAGCTCTTTGGTACTGAGTTGGGATCTGAGAAAAAGCAAAGGCGTTCGCTATGTATATCCTGACAATTACTGCCTAGATAGACTGGGACAATGTACAAACTGGAAAAACAATGATAGATGAGCCTTGGCTTCATATCATCCTGGATCAGGAAGAGTTCCTCAAAGCAGAATTTATTAAGGAATCGGGTGGAGAGTGGTAGATCCCTACACCAACGCAACACATCTCGATGTTATGTACCAAAACATTCTAGAGGGCCCTGTACGCAAAAAATGTGCTCGGGTGAGTTGCTTCACGAGTTTAAAATGCAATGATGGAGAATGAACAGGCAGAAGGTTCTATAGTTAACAAGTGTAGGTATCAACAGCAGCACCGGTAAGAGCAACAGGCGTCGGCACTGCTGAATGAGGGTCATACTGTATGCTTTCCAATGCACCAGCAATAAATTGCAATTTTGAATACCTGGGAAGATATTTTCCCAGCTGCAGGATAAATCTGAGGCTTGCGAGGATCGCTCCTTACCAATATAGCGTATTCCTCAGCTAAATTGTAGCAACTGAACACAGCTAGATCGAAACGCCTTCTTAGTTTGGGAAAGGTTTGCCAGCTTCAGACTCAAATTCTTTGAGATGGCTGAGATCCTCGGCATGGAGATTGATGACTGTGCGACATGATCGGCTAGGACAGATTCTGCGAATTAAAGCGTGTCAAGAGACACCGCGCCCATTCGAGTTCAAGGTGAGAGCAAATGGAGCTAATTCAATTATTATACCGTGAACCTATGTTTATGGAGCACGTTATTTGTTCTTGCGCTATCGATGTGCCTATCTCACCATCTTGTGCCTTTGGATTTCTTCTGGGGTAAAGTTGTCGTTCAGTTCCAACAAGTACTTGTCAAATCTCTCCATTTCCTTGATAACCACCTTGATGTGATTGGCTCCCAAAAGTTCCCCTTTGTAGCTGGCCAGGTTGCGAGCGGTCGAGATAGCATTTCGGATTTGACGCCCATTGAGTTCTGCTTTGGCCAGCGCTTCTACCTCGGCATTGATCTCTCCCAGGTTGTTTCCACGGCTATGGCCTTCGCCTCCTAGACCCTTCTTTCCGAATCCTTCAATACGCCCCAGGAAGTTCTTCCAGATTTGCAGCCTTTGATCTTCGTCAAGGGTTTTATAGCTCAAGTTGAGCTGAATCCGTGACTTGAATGCCTCGTCAAAGGTTCCCACACGATTGCTGGTTAAAATGAGGATTCCTAGCGAATATTTCAGTACACATCAGTTATGGCATCCCAAATATCATTGTGGAGATAAGGGTCTTTTCTACCATCATAGTATTCCAACACCCGAAGAAATACAGATACTAGTGCATTACGCTCGAGATTGACGAGAGAACGCTGCTCCAGAAATACGTCTGCCTCGTCCAAAAGGACCACTAGGAGTGATCAGTAAAGGTTTTGAAGAAAGGAGTGGGAAGGGTGTTAAAACCAATCTTGTATGCTTACCACAGCCCCAAGTCTTTCCAAGGAACAGGACAGCTTCAAGATACTGCGTGTGTTAGATTCTGAGTTGCCATTGGAGTAGAATTCTGCTGAAACATCTACCTTCTCCACGTCTTCAGCCTTGGTGCCTATATCTCCGCAAGTCACTCTGTATAGAGGCCTGTTCGCAATCTCGGCAACACTTGGTGACAGTTAGTCGTAAGCCCCGAATCTGACCGGATTGGATATTGCAATTACCTTTCTGCGGTAAAAGTCTTGCCAGTTCCGGGACCCCTGCTCGAACGATTAGCTATAGGCAGTTGCTCTCGTGGTACTTCATGAAATGGACTGACCCATGCAGAAGTATAAACAGGCCATCGCCTTTTCCAGAAATGAGGTCGGTGTGCTCTTTGCCACGAATGTGATTGGTTACGACAGCTCGGATGAGAGTCTTCGTTTCTGGATTAATCACGAGAAAGTCAAAGGCTGCAGTGTTCCAGACCACATCTCGGATGTGGTGGACATCGAGGTTGACTAGAGGTCTTAGCTCGTCTGAATCTTGTCTAAGACATGAAGATGGAGTTGTCTACACACTCCACTGTTTCTTTTGCATGTTGAAGCCAGGTATCGAATTCGGAAGGCACATGAAGAATTCGTCTCCGAGTTTGGGGCTATCGTTTGGCATATGCTCAGATTCCAGTTCGTGCACAGTGTCGGCGATGATTCCCGCAAGAAGTCGTTCTGACTCTTTAGGATGCATCCGCTTATAGGTGGCAATATCGATCATATATCGGTGGTCCGTAATATCCTGTGTGCCTTCAACTGTATCTGCGTTCAAATATGACACATACCTTCTGGTGCGGCATTTCCAGAACATCCGTCCTCGGTCGCGCAGTGTCTTGACCACTTCCTCACTGGCAAACCTCACTGGGTAGAAAGGTAGGTCAACGATCCTAAACTTCTCCTCGAGAGACGGCAGGCCCTGTATTTGAAAGCTGTCCTGGGCTTTCAAGAAACGTCCGTCGAATCTCCACGACTCAACATGGAGCAATGGTGCAAACGTCTCATTTGAAGGTTGTCGTTGAAGCCATTCTCGAATGACGAAGGCCTCCGCGTGCGAAAGACGCTTTCCATTCTGTTGCCAAATCAAGATTCGTCCCGGAACCTGAATTCTTAGCACATTCCAGATATTTCAGTGGTCGGAAAAGGAATTTGTGGCGCTTACATAGAGATAGTCGATGTATTTCGCGGATATCATACCCTCCTCCAATAAGGCGTCTACCGCCATCCACTCCGCTGACATGCGGCCCTGAATATAGTCGCGGAAAAGATCGACGTATTGTCGTTCCGTCAATGGGATCTCGTCTATCGTCTGGTCAATCTCTCTGCGGCCATGAAAATACCACACATATGGGTGAGAAATATCATCTCTCGCGCCCTCTTGCTCCAGGACGGATATGTCGTTGATTTCGGGATGAGGAATTCCACGAAGCGCCGTATCGAATACAGACGCCAACGACGTCTTCAATTCGTCTGCCAGAAGATCGATGTGCTCCCTTTGTAACAGAGCAGATGCATCGATCTCCACTCCTAGCTCCCCGTGCTCCCTCCGAGGCTGGGTCCTCGAAGATTTGCAGCACTCGTATTCCTTGTATACAATGAATGCAATTTCTTTGTGTCTTTCCAAGAAAAGCTCAAAATTGTTGATCGGTTGACTCGCCCTCAAATGGACTTGATTTCCAATCTCAACAGCCCAGGGTTGGTCAAGGTAATTCCCCGTTCCTGAGACACGGCAACGGACCGTGTGAATTACCTGAGCTCTGGGTGGGCTTTTCTGTATCTTAGCCATAGCTCTCAGACTCTCGACCTCCTGGAGTTGCTCGGAGGCTTGGCCCATGGCCTCGAAAAGTTCATCATTGGAAACCTCGTGCGATATGTTCAGAAACCGAAGTATTTCAGCTCTCCAGTCAATCGTGAATTTTGGCCGATAAGTCGGGTGAACTTGTCGTTCTTGCTCCCGCTTGCCATGGACGGAAGCCGGTACGAATGCGCTGTGTTCTAAATAAATGAACATTAGTCTCATCGCTTTATTGCAGAAAGAGACTGTACATTACCAGAATCATATTCGTCATCGCTCGCCATGACGTCTGAGACTTGTCGCAATCGCGTCAATGACTTGTCGCGACTGAATTCATCGTCACCACTATCCTCAGCCCTTCGCCCAGACGAGACGCGGTATCTCAAAGCACTCCCAGTAGGAGCTCGCTGCTGTACTGGCAGTCTGCCGAACCGTGGATTCTCTGAATGGTCTGCCATTGTCTCAGGATGCTACTCTTGGCCATCCATGGATCATCGGCGGGGTTCTTCAACACGCGTTCAGCTTTCACACATGCAGTGTTGTTACACAACCATGTAAGCATTGGGCGGAATAATCTTAGTCCGAGATGTTGCCTCGATCCTTCGCTTAATCTCGCGCATAAGCAATGGATGCGTCTAGATTACATGAACGCGAGGTGATTTCAGACCTTCGCAATTCACGAAACGTCCATTACGGACAGACTCGAACTTGAAGTTGAGAGTTTAGGCAAACGATAGAGATATTTTTTATTCCTGGATGGGCGAAAATCCACTTTCAGGCAGGCGACAGGAACAAAGCGACCCTGTGAGATTGCAGCACCATGGATCGCCCGCAGAGCCACCGTCTCAAGCCCCTTCTGGACGAGATACAGCTGCAGCTTGGAAAGGTGGCCCTTGAACCCCCGGAAACAGGAAATGATAACTCTGGCATCATTGACATCCATAACTCTGATGTTGATCGTCACTATCACGACAGCCTCCGCAAGCTAGCTTCCAACATTGAACGTGGGTCTTAAACCTTCTTGTGGCAAGGCGAGTTGCATGGGGATGCCCAAAATTTGACCAGCATGCAGATAATATTGCAGCATCTATCCCAAGGTCATTTTCAGCAAAAGTAACCTACACTGGATTGTCTGATACGTCACTCATCTGGAAAGTACCGGCATTTTGTGGTGACTTGGGTGTCATAGACCAAGACTTTGTGAAGAGCCGCATCGAAGCGCTTCAACGGCACCGCTCTGCCGCAGATCAGTACACCGACGACATTTGGAACACAAGAGAAATTATCTCATGGGAAGAGAGTGAGCAGTCTTCAGTCATTCTCGTTGAAGGCACGTCGCAAACCCTGCGGCGACTTCAAACCTTTGGCGTCCTGATGGTGAACCATCTGAGGAAAACCCAACAAGTCCTCCACCTTCTGAGCCCTTTGCCAACGACTGCCAGCGTTGAGGAGAATGAAGTACTTCGCCAGCTGGCCGTCCAGTGTTTGCAGAAGCTTTCTGATTCAGAAGTGCCTGAAGCTATAGAGCTCATCGCCAGCACGACATCCCGTTTTCAGTCCGGTCTCGATGAAGATTATCTGTCAGTCATAGAACAGTCATTATGTCGGCTCCAAATCCCGGTCTCGATTATCTTCAACACCGAGATCCTTCGACCCTGCAGAGGCGCTTCCCCATGGCCGACTATTTTTCAAAATTTGTGCGCTAAGGTCGGCGAGGCGGTCCCCATCCGATTGAATGTAATGATCATCAGCGGCCGCAAACTCAACTCTGCACTTGACGAGAAACAAATACCAGTTGTACGCGTCTTGAGCTGCCCGAATGTACCAATTACACATGCCCACGGCATGGGAAAGAACTCTACTTCTCGACCCGATAGAACGCCGCTTTCCATCCTGTCAAGAAATGTGTTGAGCCGTGAGGACAAATATGAGAAAATATTTCAGTCCAATCAAATCATACCAACTTCTCATTTCGATGAAGCTGTTACTGTTCATTTCGCCAAGGAAGACTCGCCCACGCCCTGTGTCCAAGTTACCAACACCACAGAGACGGGGCATACAATGAACAATCTTGCCAGTGACGAACATTTCCCTGTGCATGATACCCAGAGGGATACTCTCTTGACGACGCAACATGAGCTCGATGATCCAACGAAAAGTGAGGACGACTTTCGCCTTGGAGGCTTTCAAGATGCCGATTCCAATTCGTTGTATGTCATCACAACGCGATCTGGTGCCGTTTTTTTTTTATAACTAATGAGCAGCAGGAACGGGTCAAGCGGATCATGGTTTAGACTTTTGAAGTCTAGGACACACGAGATGATGTACGGTCGCACAAGCTACGATCCAAACTCATATAAGCATGTCAAAGTCGCTGTGCTTGACACAGGGTTCGCATACACAGAAAATAAGGACAAGCAGGCTCTGAAGCCATATCGACAACGGATCGCAAAATTTGCCAACTTTGTCGATGATGGTATGGGCGACTCTGCAGCAAAGCAGGACCCGCCTGGGCACGGCACAGCGGTGGCTATACAGGTATGCAAAGTGAGCCGCGATGCATTGCTGTACATTTGCCGAGTCTCGAAGCGAGAGCCAGACAACACTTGGTCTCCGGAAAAGTATGCCGTGGAAAAGGCAATCCGTAAGGCATCAACCCCAGAGGACCAAGGCGGATGGGGCGTGGACATAATCAATATGTCCTTTGGTTGGCAGTACGACGACCATC
Organism: Diaporthe humulicola; assembly: GCA_038088545.1. Classification (NCBI taxonomy): domain Eukaryota; kingdom Fungi; phylum Ascomycota; class Sordariomycetes; order Diaporthales; family Diaporthaceae; genus Diaporthe; species Diaporthe humulicola. The sequence continues at coordinate 22,198 of JBBWSL010000186.1, forward strand.
CAGGCCTTCGCGATGCTATCCAGTTCGCGCGCAAGAATGGGGTGCATATGCTCGCTCCGACATCAAATGATGGTCTTCTTGGCCCTCATAATGATATCTCATATCCCTCAATTGCCCAGGAGGTGATTTCGATCGACGCGGCGGACGGCCTAGGTGGAAACACCATGTTTAGTCCATCGTCCCAGTCTGTCTATGGAGGAAATAAACGGTTTTCCGCCCCCGGTTTGGATCTCGAGAGCCCTCATTCAGACAGGAAGTGGTCAGGCTCATCATTTGCTTGCGCCGTTGCCACCGGAGTCTGTGCTTTGGTTCTGGAATTCGTGAGACAGCCTCCCCTCCGCAACAGTCCTTCAATGCAGAAGGCCATCAAGCACATGTCGGCAATGACTGATATTCTAAGACTGATGAGCAAGGCCAAGGGACCAGAAAAATTGGAGTTTCTGTTACCATGGCTGGTACTTGGAAATCTTGAGGAGAGTAGATTTGACACGTCTTTTGTCATCGTGAGGGAATTGAGGAAGCGGTATGGGCCTGAGCTGGGGAACGAGCCATGGCGTCAACAGTATGGATAGCACTTGATACCCAGAAGTAAGTGAGTTGATTAGTTTACTGGTGGCCTGGGACAACTTTCCAATCCTTCAATGTTAGCGTGGAAATGTGTCATGTCATGCTGCTTCGTCATTATGCCGTGACATTCTCATACATATCTTTCAATCGGAATCTTGGCCTGCCCTATTCCAACAGAGATAGCTAAAGAAAGAAAAACCACAACCATGACCCTCTATTCCGGTGCCGAGCACGTACAGGCAGAATCAGATGGTGATGCACATACATCATCCACCACATCTTTACTCGCCAGCTGGAACTCTAACCCATCCACGTCATCATCCTCGACACCCTCCACAACAATGTCAATCTTTTCATCTGACTCGCTATTCTCCCCTTCCCGCAGACCAAGCATTGCTCCCTTGTTGAACTGTTCATGTTCGACGGACCCTGACCTAGAGATCTTGATGCGCCGCAGACGAAAGGCAAAGACGAATGGATCAGCGCCATCTTGGGACTGTGTGGCGTTGACGGATCGATCACGGGCAAAATTTGGTCCAGCTTGAATAGGAACACCCAGCCCAGTCAGATCTACCCCAAGGTGCAGGTTTAGACCCCTTTTCTGAGCCCATTTCACTGTAGAAGATGCGCCGTACGCGATCTTTATACCAGTGATCATGTACAGTTTGGATGTCCTGAGCCAGGGCTTGTTGACGCGCATGAAGTTCTGCACACCCTCGTCCTTAAGAGACTCAACGGTGTACGCCAAGGTTGGCGTGAATGAGAGTGTCTGCATGTTGTCACAGAGCCAATGTTCGCTTCCCTCGGTGCCCTTCTCGACGCTCACGTCGCCGCCCACGCCTAACATCTGCAGAAAGGATGCCCATACGCCGACTTGACCACCTTTGCTAGTGCTCAGCTCAAAACTGTGGTTCTTTTCGTTGTGTTCAAGTACCTCCATGCCCGGCACAGATGTCACAGGGACAGTGTGCTCGTTGATAGGGTCATCGGCCAGCCGCGGAAGTGAGATGATGTTGCCCAATTTGATAGGGCCATCTGGCGGGTTCCCGGTTGCTGCGAGAAAATAATGCCTCGGCCGCTGAGACATTTTGATGGCTGGCTAGTCAAATAGACACGATAATGAGAAAGAACACAGGTTCTTGGAAACGGACAAGTCGAAAATCACTACAAATAGGAAGGGGAGGCCTCATCGTCGCGTCGTACTGTACATGTAAGCACATGCAGCTCAACGCCACAGAGCCTGATGCCTTGGTTTGATTGAGTGCTAACCAAGTCCCCAAGTCACTCAAACATTTTGATGAATGCCCAGATGACCAGTGCAATTCAGCCCTTGACAATAAGTAGAAAAAAAAATCTGCGGAATTTATTGACAAGATTACCATAGTGTACTTTTATTTCCCCTATAGATTCTCTGCTTGGTCTCGACACCGTTTTTTACTGAAGGGGAAGGTGTATGCGTAGGTACCGTAGGTTTGAAGTGGAAAGCGGGGCTCCCCTGTCCAAAGGCGAGCCAACCACACATCGAAGATGTTGAGCCAATCACGTGATCCGCCCAGAATGACGCTAAGCTCTCCCAACCTCCTTGTTTTCCGATGACTGTTTGTTCATCTACGACGTGCCCGCCAGCACGGTTGGATGCTTTCCAACCCCCGCCCCATTCCACCTCATCTTTCCATACAACACCACTATGGGACAACGTCGCACATGAGCGCTCCCAGTTCAAAGGTACTCGCACCGGCGGGTGACCGCGCATGTTCTGCTCAGCGCTGAGCGTCGACAGCACCGGTGACGCGCGCCCAAGACCATTCACGACACTGGCTTCTACCCACTGCCCACGGGCAGTGGAAGACCCGGGGTCTTGGTGATGGCCGTACTGCTGCTGTTGACCTAGTGCTGGGCGAGACGTGCGGGAACGGTGCCCTCGTCTGTCCGGCTCTCCTATTGTCGTCGTGATTCGGACCTCTCAAACAAGGAGTCATGGCTGCTCTGCCAACCAGAAGCCTGGGCGGGCGGGAATCCTGTCCTTCATCATAATGGATGATCAAATACAGGGGCCAGAGTTCTCTCGCGGTTTGTGCGCTTGTGAATGTCCTCCAGCTGACCATATGCAGGCCTCGCCGTCTCTTCAGTTCGCCAGCTCGCACACACAGCAGCTGGAACGGCCTAGTCTACCATGAGTTCCTCGGATCTCATTGATGTCACCGCGCAACCCGCTATTGTATCTTGGACTCACCCTTCCGGGGAGTCCCATAGCCTCGATGCCCTTCGATTCCACATCTATCACGACCCCTCGACAAATACTGCATTCTTCAAGCTACGAGCCAAAGTGACGTTCAAGGCAACTGGCGTCCGACCGAAAAGGACAACGGCTGCCTGGCTCCATATTGCTCCCGAGAGAGTCGACACGATTACTCTGGAAGACGAGAAAAATGTCGACGAGGCTGTGAGCAAGAAGCTTGGAGCGAACACCGTCTGTTGGCACTTTTCTTTGAATCGACCGGGCACGCTAGTTCTTCCACCGGATTACGACCTCAAATCGAAGGGCCAGCAATCAGAAGATCCGCTCGACGGTCTCTGGACTCTCGCCCAGGCCACCAGCTTCTCTATCTCAGCCTGCCTCCCTGCCCGAACCGTTCCCAGGGGCCGCCTGCTTGCATTGTGCAAGGCTGGATCGGAAGGCAATTCGACTGCCAGCACGACGGCCGAAGCCGCATCCGCGGATGTCAGACTCGCCAGCAACAAGCATGCTGCTGACACAGCTAGTTTGTATGGCGGTAAAGGCGGCCAGGTTGTTGAACTCAACAGCCTTCAAATACCAGGCCCTGCCGGCAACGGAGCATCGCCGCCGCCGTACTCGGATATTGGACCTAGTCCGCCTTTTGTGGCGGATGCTCCAACTGGGAAAAAGCGGCGGCGAAGGACCAGCTCAGAAGCCAGTGCCACTGAGTATCGGCAAGACGACAGCAAGGCCATCGAAGATAAGAAGGCCTTTGCTAAGTTTCTGAGAGACGACTTCAAGGCAGAGCTAAAGGCAGAGCTGATGAGCGAGCTTAGGGTTGATATGAAAGCTGAGCTCAAAGACCAACTAAAGAAAGAGCTGGTCAGTGAGGTAATGCCGGAAATAGAGAGGCGGATCCTAGGTCGCGTTGAAGAACGTCTGCAGGAACAGGCCGATGATTTTGAAAAGCAATTGTACGATCTCAGGCATGAGGTTGGGGCCACTGTCTACTCCGAGGTTGAGGATCAGACATACACGGCTCGCAAAGAGTTGGAAGATTTCGTCCAGCAAGAAATGGAAGAGGCCCAGGCCCGGGTCGAGGAGCGCATAGTAGATAGATTAGAAAGTGCCAACATGAATATAAGATTTAATGACCGTTAGAATTGAATTCCCAGTCTCTCTGTTCCCCGTCACAAGGCCAAGACTGCGAGGAACTTGTACTCCTTGCGGCTCTGCTACTGTTGTTACTCATGCGGTGATACTCTGGTCAGTGAAGACGGAATATACTTTGGCTCATCTTATGACAAGCTGCAAGAAGGCTCGGATGCACTGGTGATTTTGGGGCAAGACAATTTGCGACCTCACAACTGCGAACAGCACCACAACGACTCCCAGGGTTAGGCTTCAAGTCCGAATCAGAGTGACGCAAGTAGCACTGTAGACCCAGCTTTCCATGAAGCCAGCTCGACACCTTTGCACTCGTTTCCGATTCAGGACATCAATTCATCGTAACCCAACCAGACAACTTCACATCATGGCGCCAAGCATCCGCGTTCCCAAGGCCGAGGACTTCAAGTCCTTGGAACCAGACCTGACCGTGTCTCTGCATTTCCCCTCGCCGCCAGAGTCCACCACCGCCATCCTGATCCTGTTCCACGGGCTCGGTGACAAGGACGCCCCCTTCGCCGGTTTTGCGCAGAGCATCAACCTCCCAGGCGTTCTGGGCGTCTCAGTGCGGGGCACCAGCCCGCTGCCGCCAGCCTTGCTTGGGCTGCCGCCTGACAGTGCCCCTACCATGAACTTCCACTGGGGAGACGACCTGAACATTGGAAGCTCAGGTGGATTGGATCCCGACCCTGGGTTCACCAAGGCGGCAGATCTTGTTCTCAACAGGCTCATCAGGGAGACTCTGATGGAGAAATGTGGCTGGGAGCTTTCTGATATCCTCTTCTTCGGCTACGGACAGGGTGGCTCACTAGCACTGGGCCTGGCCTCCAAGCTCCGCGAGGGACCCCAGGTTGAGGAGGTCAAGGAGGACAAGGATGGAAATCCTGTTGAGACAGGAAAGGCATTCAAGGGTGTGGTGTCTATCGGAGGAGATCTGCCGCCGTCAATGATCCCGACGCTGAGTGCGAGGCCCAAGTCAGAGACGCCAGTCCTGATTTGCCGCGGCAGGTCTTGCGAAACCGTTGACGAGGATGCCGTCGACCTTCTCAAGAAGGAATTTTCCAACGTGCAGGATGTCAAGTGGAACAAGCAGGACAGCACTATGCCCTCGAGCCAGGAAGAAGTTTTGCCGATGATGAAGTTTTTCGCGGATCAGCTGCGAACTGATCCGCTTTGAAGGAGCGCCGGTGGCACTTTCTCGGCTCGGCCATTTGTGCCTTCGCCTTGTCGAGAGCTACGGATGCCTCATGAGCACCTCACCCGCCGGTGTGCGGCTTCCTGTTACCTAGGTCCACTGCCAACGCACCTGGGTCGCTGCTGCAGGGCCTGCTAGAAGTTGCACTAGGACTGTACCGTGCTGCTCCCGAGATAAACAACCAAACCATCTTCTCTGGTTACAGTCTTCTTACTACCCGCTTTGAATAGGGTGTCATTACCGTCAAACCTACCTTCGCCCGTCTCTGCATTTATACCAATATTTGTGCTTAACTCGTGTCCAACAGCCTATCCAACATGTTTGTTCCAGGGTTTCCGATCGTCGCTGGTGCCCGTCCAGTGCACCATGATGGTCCATCAATCCCTCTCAAGAATTTGAACACCAACACCAACCCAGCCGAAGGAAAAGATTCGCTGGAAGTCGGAGGTGCCAGCACCAGCGACAAAGGAAAGCCCGCCATCCCTCTCAAGGACCTCCGCCGGGCTGTGAAGGACATCGAACAAATCCAAACTTGGTCGCCATCCAAACTCCACGACTTTGTTGCCACTGATAATGGCATCATTGGCAGTGCAATCCCGGCATTACCTGGTGTGCCGCAGATCAGCCGGGCGGACGCTCTCAAGATCATGGACAAATCCCAGGCTATCGAGGGCATATTCTGCCCGTGCATCACATACGGCAAAATCAAGCATGAGCTGGAACAAGCTCAAAAGATCCGTGCTGGTGAAGAAGAGGGCGAAGAGGAGAATTTCAATGCGTGCAATGGGCCCTGCTGTGGCTACGCAGCTGTCACCATCCTCTTGCTTTGTGAGTCCGCTTCACGACAGATAATGCAACCAACGGCGTTGACTGAGCTGACCCGTTCTTGAAGAGTTTGGCGGCGGAATACTAGCGATCAAGCAGACCAAGTTGATCCGCCTTTTCTACGACCTGGGAGAGTACGAGGGCAAGAAGGGGCTCAATGTCGTCCTCCACAATGCCACGAATCTCCGCAACCTGGCCGAGGTACGGATTCGCGAGGAAATCAGAAAGCAGCTCCAACTAGACGCCCTCAAGAAGGCTAAGCAATATGCGTCTCAACTGCCGATGGAAATGAAGAAGATGTTGCCGGAAGAGCTCCCACAACTCGATCTGCCACCGGCGCTGGAGGATGCCCTCGAAGACGTCAAGCCAAGGGCCGTGTCTCTTGTTGATCGGTTTAAACATTTATTGGAGGAAAAGGCCTCGGAACAACCTGAAAATGAGACTGAAATGGAGCTCCCCACGACCTTCAGCCCTCCCCAGAAATTGAGCCCTGATGCTCCTCCTGAGGCGAAAGAGAACGAAGCAGGGGACCTTTTCCCTCTCGCCACGGAAGACAAGAAAAAGTCCAGCAAGGAAGAACAAGCGAAGGAGCCAAAGACAAAACTCAGACGCCGGTTGAAGAAGAGTGAGAAAGCAAAGGGCAAACAAGTAGACAGGGAGAATGAGCCTCCGGCACCTGCTGGTGCGCGGCCGGACGACGGAGCAGACAAATCCACGCAAGAACCAAGCAGCACTCTGGAAGGTATTCCCCAAGTCCGACTGGACCGAGGACAGTCAATCGTGGAAATACCCGCCAACGCTCGCGTGCACTCGCTGGCAGATGACACGTTCCTCATCGAAAAGCCATCCCCTCTGCCACACTCGATTGACCTGGACGACATCGTACCCTTTGACAAGGCCCGACTCTCCCATATCCTCGAGCACGACCGGATCATCCCGTCGGACCCAGCCCCAGAGGAACACCGCCTCTCAAAAGACACCATGATCCCCAAGCAAGCCGTGGCGCCCGCCCACTTCCTCGAGGGCGACCCCGTCGTCTCGGGACCACGCCAGCTCCTCTCCCACGAGCTCCTGGACGACCCCATCGTGAGCCGAGCCAGGGCGCTCCTGCCCCACACGCTCGACTCGGACAAGAAGACCGCAGCGGCCAAGACAGCCAAGGCGGCGCACGACCTCGCCAGCGACGCGATCCTCCCAGCGGCGCCCAGATCCGCAGCCCACGACCTCGACAGCGACCAGATAATCGCGGCACCTAGCCCCGGCGGCCGGGAGCACGACATCAGCCGCGACGTGCGCATCCTGTCGCCGTCGGGCCAGGTGCGCGCGACGCACACCATCGACGCCGACGAGGTCGTCCGCGAGACGGCGCAGTTCCGCAAGTCGCCGCGCCCGGACCCGGCCGAGATGCCCGCGAACTGGGCGTCGTCTTCTGCGTCCGAGGAGGTGGTCGGGGGTAACGGCAACAACAATCCCGTGGCCTCCCTCGACGCCGTCGTCAACTCTGGCGAGCTGGGCCGGTCGGAGGAGAATGGGGCAGCTGGTACGTATGAGTGAATGAATGATTCGTGCCCTGCCGAGGTGTGGGTTCCGGTTTGGCTGACTCGGGCTCCAGATGGACTTGATGCGCCTCCGGGCCGTGGCTTCTGGGGCAGGATGTTCCCCAAGCGGCAGCCTCCCGCCCCGGCCCCCACTCCTGAAGCCACTGCCCCTGCAGGCGGCCAGCCGGATACGATGGAGGTGGAGAGGACTGCCGAGAGTCAGGCACAGTCCTGAGGGTGTCTGCTCTTGGCGACACGGGTATACGGGACGATCGGAGTTGTTTGAGCGGGACTGTGGGCAGCATTTGGGAGACAGGAGGCACGGGCGTCGGTCGTGTCTCTTCTCCTTGTCTCCACGGATGGAGGAAGAATGTCTTGCGCTGGAACAGTTAGACGGCTGTCTCATTCTTTTCTTCAGTCGCATTGATTAGTCTTACAACGAATCACCTAGGGCGACCACCACTAATACAATTCTACACAGACGGAGTAATACAGATAGATACACTTCTTGCTACAACCTATAAGCTGGATAGTAGAGCCTGACCACTCGTCGTGTGCACGTTTGTGACGTCTGTGAAAGGTATGTCGAGCATCAACCCATCCATTGTCAACAAGTAGGCCGGCACAGAACAGCACTTACTCATAGTATTCTTCCAATGACATTTTTATTTGTTTGACTAGACTTGATCTCACAAGTAGACGGTAATGGCATGCGCAGAACTCTGTGTCCCGGCCCAATACACTTCTTGTAATGTACATTGAGAGAAACAAAAAAAACAGTAGGTCCTGTGAGTCCCACTAGGACCTCAGAGGCTGGCTTCTTGTGTTGATGATGTGTTGATGGTTCGTTGAAATAGGAGATTACAGGATGAATGTGATGTAATGTGATGATACCCTGGGATAAGGGCCCCAAGACAAGACCCCCATTTTGCAAATTCGCCCCTTTGAGTTTGATATTTCTGCTCCTTTCAGCTCTTACACGCCTGAACTTCCAAATTGCGCAACAAAAAAACAAAGGGAAGGGCAGGGGAAAAAAATTCCAGAAACCCAAAAGACAAATCAAAAGTCCAGTTTCCATCCGGTGTACCAATACCGAGAAACAACCCTAATGCTTTATGTGAATCAATCAGCCATGTCTCTTCTTCCTCCGGCAGCATGCATGCGATTACAGCTTTTTTCAAGCAAAGCTTTCGATGCGCTCTTTTCCTTCCATAGAACAGTTGCTCTGATCCCTGCTGATGCAATACCTTTTCGTACATCTGCCCCTTCAGCTCGGTGCCTCTCCCACACAGACTCGATGTCTATACATCATCGTGCCTTCTGTTCTGCCTCCTCAAGAAAGCCATTACATAGTCTACCGATGGGGTATCCCCATGAGTAGGGCGAGGATAAGGCCTGAAGTAGCCCGGATTCCGGTAAGTGTGGAGCGCTTTGGGCATTCGGCCCAAGTTGCTCGCGCTCATATGTTGAGCGATTTCGCTGTGGTTGAGCGAGACAGACTGGTGGGACGACCCCGGCGGATGTAGATAAATCCTGGCAGCCAAGTAATGTCTGCGCACCTGGGCGACGCAAGGAGGCGATAACTAGCAGTTTTGGTAGAGGAGCAGGGGTTCGCCGACGTTCTCGATCTCGGGTATTGTGCACTTCAAGTCAAAGGCCTTGGACAGCACAATCTTGAATATCTGGGGCCGGTCAGCGCCTTGAAAGGCTGCTAGTGGTTGCGAGGGGGTACGAACCTTTTGCACGTTGATACTGTGGCTAGTGCTGCTGAAAATCAGAGCAGCTCGCATTGCCTTTGCGAAACGACGTGCCTGTGTATCCGACGTTAGCCTTGCCATGGTCGCTAAATGCAGCAGTAACAAAGCATCCGTACCTGGTTTGATATCTCTTCCTGGTCCTCGCGTGGGAAGTTCACAAAGTGGTCATATTTGGTGCCGACCAGGATAGGAATAGCCGTCTTGTTGAAGCCGCGACCTTGGCGGTACCACTCTTTAATGCTGTTCAGAGTGCTCTTGCGCGTCAGGTCGAACATGAACAGGATGGCGACAGCATCGTTGCAGACAAGAGGCAACATGTTCACGAACTCGCGCTGTCCGCCCAGATCCCAGATGCTGAATGTGATCTCCGTGTTCCGGATACTGATTGTCTTCTCCATGAAGTTGACGCCCAATGTCTGGATGTAGTCCTCGTCCCAGCTTCCCTCGACGTATTTTACCATTAATGACGTTTTGCCGATCTGCGCATCTCCGACCATCCCGACTTTTATCACGACATGGTTTCGGCCGTTTGCGGCGGTTGCATCTGAGGGGACGCCTGCGGATGCGCGATCCGCGTAGCCCTGGCTGGACACCTGTGAGGGCGGTCTGGAGATATTCGAGCCTGCTTGGGCGTTCTGTGGGATAGGAGGAGTGGTGTACCGTGATCCGGGGTCCATCTCGTCTGGGGAGTAGGGTGCATCAGCCATGGCTGAGTCGAATGATTGCGACTGGTGTGGACGGGGGTTGCCGTTCTCGAAGCCGTGTCCGCCGGCCATCATCGGGGAGCCCTCGATGCCACCGAGGGTATCCTCTTGGCTGTCCACGGGCGGCTGATCGTCCATAATGTCGGTCGCGTGGTACAAGTGGGCTGGCGACCCTGCCGTTATTGTTGATGATGAATCTGACCGATGGGTGTCGGGTCAGCAAATGCGAAGGGGGGCGGCGGGCGAGAGTAGGTGCGCCGAAGTGAGACAGTCTAATGAGGGTTGCGTCTGGAAGCGCATTGTTTCGGCGACCTAAGCGCCGGGGGGTTGACTTACCCAGATTGGCGGTATTGATTGTGCGGTGGACGTCACCGGCGTCGGGATCAAGGAAGGGTGGTGTCGGACTTGGAGAGCAGTTGGACTGGAACTGAGGGGTTCAAGGGAGGGAAGGCGGCCCTATCCCAGCAGCGGCTTCATGAAGAAGACGGCTGTATTACCGGGAGTAGTGAGATAGAGACGCAGGTGGGGGACGGAAGCAGTCGTGTGAGGCGAAAGGAAGCAGCTGAACGGTGCTCAGCTGGCTGGCTCCTGGCTCTCTGGTGCAAGTTCAGTCAGTCGGGTAGCAGGGCGTGGGCAAGATCAAGGTTGAGGTCGAGGCCAAGTCCAAGGTGGTAGAGGGAGGATGTGGGAGGGATGATTGGTGACGGGGAGTTTTGGTGGTGCAGCGTGGGCTGAAATGCGACATGGATAAGCCCGTTTGAGGACTTTCAGGTACGGCCACATACATGGATTTGCCGGGGATGGTCGATCTCAGATGCAGGCCGGGTTCGAAGGGGTCTTCTTGTACGGGAAGGAAGGCAAGAACAAGGCTGAAGGGTGCTGCAGGCTGCAGAATGCTTGCAGCAGCGTCACTGGCAGTTGAACCTTCGCTCGTCGGGGCCAGCGTCACTGATGCTCACTCACCGACTGGGGGGGAAGTGGGCGCAGCTATCGGCGATGCGGGCGCAGGGCAGGGCAGCCAGGCAGGTAGGGCAGGGCAGGGCAGGGCGAGTAGCGGGGACGGGGACGGATTCGAAGCCTCAGGAAGAATGGAATAATCAACAGTCGGATGCGCTGGCGACTATGACAGAGGACGGTGGATCATGGACCGTGGGCGGTGGATCGTGGAGCAGGCAGGGTGGCCTGGCTGGGTGGACACCGGGTGAGATCGTCTGTCTCTATTGAGTCCCAGACTCCGACAGTCCTTTGCCTGGCCGGGGCAGAGGAGGATCGACGTTGTCTCGAGGTTCGGGTGTGGAGGCACTGGAGGCAGATAGTCTAGATGTTGGCGAGGTCGACTCGACTCAAGCATGAGTGCAGTCACTGCAGTGCCGTGTGCCGCGTGCCAATGTGTTTAATGGTTGGCAATCCTGTTGATTAAGTTGGTTCGGTTCGCCTCGCTTCAACTCTGGGACGGCAATGTTGGGCAAGCCCGTGGCAAGGTCAATCTCCCAGGTTACCTGGACACGAGTAAACACCGCGGAGCAGCGTCGTGGTTGGCCTGACCCTGCAACCTCTTCTGAGCTGTGTGCTGTGCCGTGCTGCAACTGCGTGCTGTGCCCTTGTGCCCTGTCCTGCCTGTGTTGTCGTGCTTGAGCTTTGACCCAATGGCACGGCTCCATCAGGGCCGCAAGACCAGGACGGGGCTCCACTGAGGGGTCGGGCTGTTCGGGTCAAGTGGCCCAGGAGTTCATAGCGCGACAAGCTTGCTGCACGCAGAAGGGAGGAAGATCGGGAGTGGGCCAAAGCATATGGGGCGACGCGACGCGATGCCATGCGTGTTTGTTACTGCAGGCCCTTTGCTGTTGTACTCTGCGCAGTACTGCGCAGGCCGATCACAACACATCCTCGTAACTCTATCTGCCACCTCTCCGCCGTTTGACTGGTCACCCGACACTATGTGTGTCTGGCTTCTGACCTCATGAAACAGCAACAGCTGGCGGTGAGAAGCCGTCACCAGAGCAGACGGGCCAGACGGGGGCCCGAAAAACGGCCAGCCAAGCATCAGCACTAGGTTGTGTCTCTCTGTTCGTGCACCAACTGCACAGAACGCATGGACGGAGAATTGTGACTACGGGAAACAAAACCACAGCCGCCAATTAATGGCACTTCAATATGGCCAGGCTGCGTTGTCCATGACCCTCTACTTCATGCACCGCGTCCTTCTCGACAGCTCATGCCTGTCTCCCGCCTTCCAGAATGTCTATATCACGACCGAATATCGTTATTTCCCCTTCTCTAGGCCGCGGGACGAGTATGGACTATCCGTGCTGGCGTACCAAAGAGATTTTTAGGGGACAAAATGGTCGAATATTTGATGATGCTTATCCGCACACTCCCACTCAGCCGGTACTCTGTCATCGAGCTCGAAGGTTCCCACACGAAACGCAACAGTCCAGAGTCCAGTCCAGAACGGCTAACAGTGGGCGGGGGCCAGCTTGAGCCCATGATTGCTATGACATAGTTTAGGTCATATCTGCCGAGTGCCTCGACCAAGTCATCAAATCGTCATCGGCCTCTCTAGATACCTGGGCCTGCCCACATCAACGGTTTACCTTGTACGAGGTCTACATGCAAATATGACAAGATGCTAGGAAATGCATAGCTGGCTGTCTTAATAACTTGCTTGGATCATGCACGACATCGCAAAGAACGGTTCGGCCTGCACAGACTTTCACCCCAGCTCCTAGCAGCAATAGCATCTTGGCCGAACGTAAAAGTAATGCCAACCAACAGCCCACTCCATAAGAGTGTGCATGAAAGGGGCAGGCCGAACAAACCAAGATCGGTAGCTGGCCGAATGGTCTCTTTCGGACTGCTGCCAATTGGTGCAAGAGGACAAGAGTCAGGTAGCCTGGTGCTATTGGAAAGGTGATATTATAGACTGCGCAAATATTCAGCAACAGCCAGCAGACAGGACAGATTGCGAGACTCATTAAGTAAGTCATTTGTAGCTTGTCGTGAGGCTTCGCTTCGCTTTGGTAGTAAAGCACCCTCCCCCGCACTAATATCCACCCCCCCTCCTGCAGCCAAGTCTGGGTTAGGACCAGACGCTGGCTTGGGCTTTACCTAATATGCATTAGCGCTGGAATGCCAATCGGCGCCCGGCTATCAGAGGGCACGGCAACGGCGACTCGTCGGGAGACAGGAAACGATTCATCGTGTTCCGAATCGCCAGCGCCCATTGCTTCTTGTTTTTTTCTCTACCCATTCTCTTCCTCAGGTTCGCCAAAACTGTCACAGCCATGGCTTCAGTCGCACGCTGCATGCGGGTCGCAAGACCATCCGCCCTCTCAGCCCTCCGCCAGACCACCGCCGCCCGCCCAATCTACGGGTTCAGCGCGGCCAGGACCTTCTCCGTGACAGCTATCAGTACGGTCTCCCCTCCCCTCCCCCAGCGCCGAAGCCGGCCGGCCACTTTTTCAACCTCAGCCCATCCCTTTCCCTGGTGCCCGTCCGCGCAGAAAATATCAAAACTGACAGAAGCTTGCCTTGCCTGAAAAACAGACCCCATAAGGAAGTACACCAAAGACCACGAGTGGATCGACCTGTCGGCCGACAACAAGACGGGCGTGATCGGCATCTCCGAGTACGCGGCCGAGGCGCTGGGCGACGTCGTCTACGTCGAGCTGCCCGAGGAGGACCGCGAGGTCAAGGCCGGCGACGCCATCGGCGCCGTCGAGTCGGTCAAGTCCGCCGCCGACATCAACGCCCCGATCGCCTGCCGCATCACCCACGTCAACCTCGAGCTGGAGGAGAAGCCCGGCAACATCAACAAGGTCCCCGAGGACGACAGCGCCGGCGGCGGCTGGATCGCCAAGGTCGCCGTCGACGAGGAGGGCGTCAAGGACCTCGAGGCCCTGATGGGCGCCGAGGAGTACAAGGCCTTCACGGCGTCCGAGGGTGATCACTAAACCTGGGTGTGGCCAGAAAGGAATGGGCTGAGATGGGGGGCATGGGGAAAATTGGATGTGGTGTGGGTGGCGTGATGTGATGTGATGTAATATACATACGTCCAAGTGCTTCGGGGCATGTGCATGGCAGTTCAACCTGGTGAACCGGCAACTGATTTAACATTTGCACAAGGAAAGGCGTTTTCAAGCTGGCGGGGACGGCCCAGGTCTCGCGCGGTTGGCATTGGCAACAAAAGATTCTCGGCTCGCTTGCTTGCTCTCTGTATGCGTTAGAAATGAGGCAAGGTATCTAAGTCTAATAGAATGTGCAATGCAGCCAGAGTCCTCTTCATTTCGTCGTCTGTCCATCACGTCGCCGCTTGCACAGGAGCAGCAGCAGACGTGTCGGCCGCCGGTGTCTCCGCCCTTGTCTTGTTGATGGCCTCAAGAATCTTGCCGGCGCCCTTCTCCACGAGGATCGAAGCGACCTTGTGGCCCAGCTCCTCGGCGCCCTTCGCATCTGATACCTCCTGTGTGACCTCGGTCTCGGCACCTTGTGATCCGTCCAGGCTGACTACTGTGGCCTTCATCCTCAAGATTTGCCCCTTGCCGCCCTCACCAGGCACCCAGTCCGTCTCGACGCCAATCGGCACGCTACAGCCACCCTCGAGCGTCCGCATGACGGTCCTCTCCGCCTCGCACGCCAGCATCGTCTCGGTGCACAGCACGCCCTTGAGTAGCCCCAGCGTGGCGGCGTCGTCGGACCGCACCTCGAGGCCCAGGGCGCCCTGGCCGACGGCGTGCAGCATGCCGCCGCCCTCGCTCGTGGACTCCAGGTACTGGCCTATCCGGTGGCCGCAGTCCATGCGCAGCAGGCCCGCGGCGGCGAGGATGATGGCGTCGTAGCCGAGGGCCTCGTCGTCGCACTTGCGCAGGCGCGTGTCGATGTTGCCGCGCACGTCCTTGAATGCCAGCCCCGGGTAGACGCGGCGCAGCTGGGCGGAGCGGCGCACGCTGCTGGTGCCGACGACGGCGCCCGGGGGGAGGTCCGCCAGCTTCTTGTACCTGCCGGCGTGGCCGGCGCGGAAGACGACTACGTCGCGCGGGTCCTCGCGCTTCGTCACGCAGCCCAGCACGCAGCCCTCGGGCAGCGAGGTGGGCATGTCCTTGAGCGAGTGCACGATCATGTCCAGCTCGGGCGGCGAGCTCGTCAGCATCGCCTCGAGCTCCGACGTCCACAGGCCCTTGCCCAGGTTTGGGAGAGGCGTCGTCTTGTCGCGGTCGCCCATCACCGACACCGTCACCGTCTCGAACTTGATGTGCGGGTGCGTCTTGGACAGCTCCCCGATGACGATCTCGCACTGCTTCAGCGCCAGGCCCGACCGCCGCGTGCCCACGCGGACCGTTGTGCCTGGGGGGAGGGCCGCGGGGGCCTGCGCGGAAGCCACGGCTGCCATTGTGTCGTTTCTCTTGCGGAATTTACGTAGAATGAGGGGTTGTATCGGTGAGGTGAGGAATGTGCCAGAGGCCGCTGCTCAATTGACAGGCAAACCGTAAGAGTGACCGCAATAGGCTTGTTGCTGTGTGGCTTGTGCGACGAGGGAGATGCCAGCCTTTGGATGTCGGGAGTGCATCGGCGAGGTGGTGGCTTATCGCGATGGAGGGGTCCAAAAAAATCCCAACCCTGGCCAAGCGAGTGTGAGTGGACGGTCACTCTGACTTCACATGTCCTTGCCTGCGTGTGACTGTCTCCAATCTCCCTCTGATTCACGATTATGACCGAGCATTCGTTCACAGGTGCACAGAAAGTACTTGGGGTCTCTCGCTGGCGTTGACATTCCGTGCAGCAAGGTCCAGAGCCAACGCACCCGCTCCACGCAGCATCTTCACGAGCGCTGGACTTGAATTTGCACCACTAGTCCATTTCTTATCCGTTTACACATTTGAAGAATATCGTTACAATATTTGCGCCCCTCTGCTATGAATTATCCTGATCTCGACCAATCATGGTCCTGTTCCACACCGGTGTTGGGTGCATGAGGACTCTTGAGGCCCAGTATCATCACACGCTCGGTGATATCACTGGACACGACGGGCAATTGGAAATAGCAAAGACCACCGAGCGGCACGACTAGGCCTCCAACCATCAGGCTGCCCGACGACAGATGATTCCTTTCGAACCCCTTCCTTGTTTCACTGTATCATGCTCGTGTCCCTCCAAGCGGACCAAGCGAGGTCGTTTCCAGAGCGGACAAGACTGCGATCAGCACAGGAGTGTCGTCACCGGCTCAGTCAACTCGTGTACAGGTCTGCCATTCCTGACGACAAAAGTCCTCAGCCATAGAGTATGTGGCAGAACATGATGGTCCCTTCACCATAACTGTGAGCTGATCGTACCTCGCAAACTACAACACCGTCCGGTCAACCGTTGCAAGTCCCACATGTCCAAGGTCTCATCGTCCCACTCAGAAGTCCAAGGCGGTGCGAGACCATTGGCCTTCAGGATCCCGCTCGCCTAACAACACAGCTGGTGGGCACATTTACCTAAGGATAAACGCGTTGTGGACGCCCTGGTTCCGTGCTGGAAGCCATCCTGAGCCTCTCAGAAACCACACTCCAGACATGCAAGCTTCACAAGAAGCTGGACCGCTCAGGCTCGCCAAACTTGTGCACGCATGCAACCCGACATGGAAAGTCCCTACAGAGGCCAACTGCCCGCAGATGGGTGATCTGGGACTATAAGACTTGAGCACGTCATGCTCAAGAAAATGCCACATTTTGTGGTCATCAACGAAATCAGAGCCGTGATACCAGACCACTTCCTATTTCCCAAAGTTTCCTGCCGAGATATTCTCATTTCAACACCAAGATGAAGGTCGCTGTCTCCCTTCTCTTTGCGCCTGTGGCACTTGCGTACGCCAGACTGAGGACCCACGGGGTCTTCAACCCAGTATCGATGAGCAAGGTCTCTAACGAGTCCGCACCGACATGCGGCGTCGGGTACACATACTGCGGATATATCCTGCAGCAGGAGAAACGTAGGAAGACACCTGCCCGCCGAGAGCTCCATGAGAACTCCGACTGACACAAACATCACCCGCAGACTTCGAGTTCGGCGCCATCCTCACCGCATACTGCGGCGGGGGCGACTGTGACTCGACCACTGGCACGACGCGGACCGACCCCCTCCAGGCCCTCTACGTGTGCCTGCCCGAGAAGGCGGTCCCGAGGAAGCGCGACGCCGACGAGCACTGGGCGTACTCCGGGCCGGTCAAGCTCGAGCTCCTGTGTGCCTGCAGCGGGGTGCCGTTTGATGGCGAGGAGAATGTGTGCCTGAACCCGGCTGGGGACAATATCGGTCGCTGCAGCACGCCGTGTGTCAACTCTAATTAATTGTGTAGGAAAATCCGATGCTGCTCCTGGGACACATTAGGGTTTTGAATGTTCCTGTTTGCTGTCTGGAATTCCTTTGCCATGGCTCTGTATGGAGAGGCCAACAACTATCTAATGGTCTCCTTCACTGTCCTCTTGTAGGGTGTCGTTTGATTTGGCCGCCAGCCCCCTCCAGACAGGATTCTCTGTCTTGCTGGAATTTTGGTTAGCTTTTGATTGCGAACAACACAAGATATGACTCTCATACAAGACATTGACCGTTGCATTTAGAATTGGTGTTTATTTGGCACGCCAGTGATCAAATGTTCAACTATGACTCTACTCACCCAAATGTAGACCATGTCTTCCATCAATCATCAGGGCCCAAACTGCAAATAGGCACCACACCCTGCGGATTTGTTACAATATGTTTATCATAGCGCTCTTCCCTTGAATAACTACATAGGTCCCGCTGTGACAAATGAACAAAGCAAGCATAGTGCTTCTGATTGAGCATGCTCCAAGCATTAAGTTCATCAGAGTAGTGGAAAAATAGGTTATCTGGAAACATAACAGCCGAAAGGCAAAATTGTAAAAAATAATTTGGGCGGGTTGGGAAAAAGTTGTCTGCCCCATGAATCGAACATGGGTTTCTTCGGACCGTCGAGTTCTTTTTGAGAAACCACAACGAAGTGTACTGACCACTATACTAGGCAGACTTGAAATTGTGAAAATTTTCTATCTCATGACGTAATCTCAAGAAGGCCGGCTCTTGCACAGCCGCTAGTTAGAGGGCAATGGTGCAACAATTCTTTTGACATGTAGTTCAGGCTGCATGAGATGATATCTATGAGAAATGCAGGATCTCAAACTAAAAAAAAAAAAATTCAATCAGAAAACCTTGGGAAGCAGTCCAGTGTTTTGGTCCGAGATAACTATCTAGGTTCTGTGACATATTACACATCTGAAGGCCAAAGATACTCTCGCGGTCGGTCGCGACTATGACAGGCAAGCCAGTTCCATGCGGAATTCACAAAATCTTTCGGTTTTATCTTATCTCTCCAGTTGAAGAGGAAAAAGCTGTTTCTTCGACCAACATTGTGTTTTGAAGGATATGTAAGCTCCTCGTGCACTTACGATAAACTGCAACGAGGATAGGATCTACAAAATTCACGAGATAAGAAGCACACAAGAGGTGCGATGAGAGCTGTGCATGCTGTGTGCATGTGGCCAAATGAGTGACATGAAGAGCTCATTCTACAAGAAATTGTCTTAACCTTGTCGAACCACCCTCATCCTCACCTTTTCTTTTCCAAGAGTGTGTACTAGGTACCACTACTCTCGGAAGCCTCACACACAACATTGAACCTCTAGGAGCTTCTTTTGCTGCGGGTCCATACACTGCCTCTACTGTAAGAATATTGAACTACCTCCAGGGATATTGACGCTGCCTGGTCGGCCACTGCTCGCATGCAAATACACATCATTCTTGAAGCGAGATTTGGAAATCCTTGCTTTATCCGTGATGCCCTTTCATAGTATGATCTCCCATAAGTCAACTGCACTGCAAACATCACCAGGTATCCCATAAGATATTCAGTTTTGTTCAGTCGGCTGAACGGCATGCCAACTCGGAAAGAAATGAATCATATCCTGTTCCACCGGAGGCAGCATATTAATTAAATCAAGAGATCACCTAGTGCAAGGATGAAGACTTTTAAAGCGCAGCCTGATCACGTTTTTTCTTTTCAAAGGTAAGCTACGCTGCAGCTCCAAGAACAAAATTCGAAAAAAGAAATCTCGGCTTGGGGTGGGCTGGAAGTTGCGGGGCATCGAAAGCAAGATACCACAGGTTTTGGGGCAATGCTGCCAGCGGGACGAGATCGATCGTATTTTGGCCAACGGGGTGGGGTGGATGGCAAAATGCGCCATTGGGAAAAGGCAATGTGAATGCTGACGCTCAGCTGGACATTTGGCGCCCGAGAACGTTTGCCCCAGACTACTAGACCAAAATTGTGATACTCTCTCAGCCATCACATGCATGGTGCATGGTGCTCTAGTACCTACCTCGGCAGTATTGATACTAGACTGAACCTGCATTGGGCGGCACAGCTTGAGGTGAACGAGACAGTCTGACAGTCACATCTCGGGGCTATGCAAATATCTCATTGTTTGTGGACTAAGAGACTGCCAAAATTCTGGAATTACGAGTGACGCGCGATCAGGAAATGATCGTCCTTATGGATTCCGCAGCGCCAACAGATATGCAGTTGGCGCAGGAACGACCTGGGAATTTCCAGGGGCAGTTACCAACTTGTGTAGACCAGCTATTTGGCGCCGGATCTTCATTTAAAGGGGTGTCTTACTATATCTTCTTGCACTTCCTTGCAAACAGTACCATATGTATTTGATGGAGAATAAGCTTGGAAAATCTGACTTCAAGTAAAGCAAGGTTTCCAGAATAGACATGCCAGAGTGAATTAATGTAAATGCCAGGCCATGTGCCTGCCCGAGTCCATGTGATAACTATTAGCCTAGAAGGATTAATTCGTGTTGCACTTCCTCACCACCTGGTTAGTCTGAAACCCCGTTGGTTGTCTGTGGCTGCAGGTGCCAAGGTCCATTCAACCTATTACAGCACGACCGCCCGCTCAGCTTTCGACTTCCTTCCCTCCTTTGAATTCACAATCGGACCTACCTCGAAGTGTCTGGAAAAGTCGACCTCGTGAGGCACACAGTTCATCCAGTCTGTTCCAAACTTTGGCCACTTCACCGTTGGCAACTGGACCCCTCATTCGCACATCTTCCCCCGCATTGCCGCACTGTGAGCCTCCTCCTTCGCCAAAATGGAGAAATACGATGTTGTGATTGTCGGCGCCGGCATTTCTGGCATCAACTGCGCATACCGGCTGCAAACAGAGACCCCGGGAACGAGCTTTACCGTGCTCGAGGGGCGTGGGGAGCTCGGCGGAACCTGGAACCTGTTCAGGTTCCCCGGGGTTCGTTCGGACTCGGACCTTGCCTCCCTGTGCTTTGCGTGGCACCCATGGCCTTATAAACAGGTGTTCGCCGAGGGAGCGCTGATCATGGAGTATTTAAAAGATGCCGTGTCGAAGCACGGAATAGACAAGCACATTCGGTTCCAGCAGAAGGTTGTCTCGGCCAGCTGGTCCTCCAAAGCCAAGGAATGGAAACTTGTGGTGGCCTCGCAGGGACAAACGAGACATATCACGGCAGGCTTTCTGGCCCTTGGGACTGGGTACTACGACTATGAGAAGCCCCTAGCGACGATCATTCCCGGTCTTGAAAATTTCAAGGGCAAAACCATCCACCCGCAGTTCTGGCCAGAACAATACAACTACAGCGGCCAGAAGCTGGCCATAATTGGAAGCGGGGCCACCACTGTGACTATGTTCCCGCACCTCGCGCAGAAAGCCGCCGAGGTGACGATAGTGCAGCGCAGCCCCACGTACATCGCCGAAAAGTCGGACCCGACACCACTCACCTCGTGGGCTCGAAAGCTGCTTCCCCTTTCCTGGGTCGTGAGGTTGGAGCGCCTCTACCACATAACCACCAGCTACATCGTCGTCATGTTCTGCAGGGCCTTCCCCCAGGCCGCGAGGAACACGATCCTGAAGGAGATGGCCGCCGCCCTACCCAAGGATGTCAAGATGAACCCGCACTTCGAGCCGAGATATATGCCCTGGAGGCAGCGGTTCTGCCTGGCGCCGAACGGAGACTTCTTCAAGACCCTCCACCGCAAGAACGCGCACGTCGTCACGGGCGAGATCGACACGGTGACTGAGAATAGTATCCGGATGAAGGATGGCACCTCGGTCGAGGCCGATGCGATAATCACGGCGACGGGGCTAACCATGAAGTTCGGCGGAGGCGTGGACCTGCGGGTAGACGAGGAGGCCATCTCCTGGGGGAAGAGGATGGTCTGGAACGGGGCGATGCTTGATGGTGTGCCGAACATGGTGTGGACGCTCGGATACACGGACGGGGCCTGGACGCTCGGGGCCGACGATGCCGCCATGATCCTCGTGCGGGTTCTCAGGTACATGCGCCGGACACAGGCGGCGTCCGTGACTCCTCGTGCCCCACAGGGCGATAGCGTCGAGACGAGGCGCGTGTGGGCGCTCGACTCGACGTACCGCCAGATTGCGGATCAGCATCTGCCTGTCTACGGGGTCAAGGGGCCGTGGGCGCCGAAGAGGTTGAATCCGTTTGCTGATTGGATACACTCGCGTTGGGGAAATGTGACGAATGGCTTGGAGTTCCGGACGATGAATTCTTGATGAGATGATCCTACAGCTCGTTCAGTCCTAAAACTCAGTAACAAGAGAGTAATCCCAAGGCTTTTGACGATCATCGGTCTTGATACTTATAGCGACGGATAAGTTGCCAAAAAAAAATAAAAATAGCTCCAGCTCACCTAATCCAAGAATCGTACATGTATTCCCTACGTTTACGGCGTGGCGGGTGTGCACCGTTCAAGGTACCGCCCACCGTTGACTTCGGCACGACCGGATCACAGAGCACATTCTGCAGGCTTACACACTCACCTAATGAACGAAGGTACGGCTCCATTTGGATCTGAAATATGCTTGGCAGTGAACTGTGATGATCTTCGCGGCATATCATCGTGAAGTGATCTCGAGTTGCGCGATATTTGATGTCTAATGTGAAGACTACCTGGTCCTAGGACTTTACTCCTTGAGATAGCACAAGGAGGGAAAGCCTTTGCGATGAGATCGTGAAATATGCTAGAGACATACTCGGGTAGTTCTTCTGCAGATATGGATCTTGTGAATCAGAACACCGGTCATTTTGTATCGCATTGAGGCTGTTGATGATGGATGATGTGGGACGAGGTCAGGTCGGTCGGCCCGCGGTCGGCAGCGGTTGGCCGACGGCGGTAGCAGCAGGACGGCCCAAGCTCCCGACAAGAAGAACAACAACCAGACCAGGCCGAGAGTGTCTAAGCCCGTCTAAGCCAAGAGCTCTTCCCCGCATTGTTCCCCCACAATTCCCTGGGTGTTACAGGCCAGGGATGGCGGCTGAGGGAGAGGCCGAGCGCGTTTCCTGGTTTCACCCGCTGGCGGCTGCGTAATTGGGGGTTGATGTCGTGGCACAGAGGGACGGCCATATTTCTGGGTAAAACATGCAAACATGGCTGCCCGCCGGGCTGCCGTGCCGTCTCTTAGTACTGTTGATTGCGTATGTGCATAGCAGACATTGATTCTGGCTCGAATGTGTCACTATCGCCATGTAGTGGAGCTGCAGAAGGGATTGTTACGTCGCCAGGGCAGAGGTATCCCTGGCTGGTGTAAGTTGTAACAGCATCGTGAAGAATGCGGGGGTGGACCCCAGCCAAGGAAGACCCGTCTTGATTTGGTAGGTGGGTACGGCGGGCACAGTGGATCCAGTGGCCTGACTGCCTCATGATCGACATGTCACTTTCCACGTCGCTGCTGGAGGCTGCCCTGAGGGATGGTGAGGGGCAGACTGGGAGAGTGCAGAGGGGAAGGGGGGCACACACCTGGAACCTTGGGTTGCTTCGACTTGAGATGCACGTTGCATGTTCCAAGGCTCGAGGCTCAGGATTTTGGAGAAGGTTGCTCCAGGTGCTACTTGTGCAGGCTGTTCGGCCCTTTCCTCCTTCCCTTCCGCCCGGAATCTAAAACGGACCTTCTCCGTCCTGTCCTGAGCTTGGAGTGAAACTGACCTGTTCCTTCACAAGCCAGCTGTTCCCCAATCCTGGCTCCCGCAACTGTGTCCTCGAGGCCCTCATGCGCGCCTGTTTGGGTTTCTGACGAGGCATTAGATCCCTTGAGGATCGTGAGAAGCATCGTCCAATCGTGCAACCGTACCATACTCCACCCAACCTTCCGATCGTGAAGCATATCTAGTGGCTGGCTGGGAAGTCGGGATCCCCCTCGACGTCAAGCCCATTGTTCCCTCCCGGCAGATGATAACACCCAGTTGAGACGCTCGTCGCGCAGACTGCGGGCAGTCAGTCCTACAGCCAGTCAGTCAGGACCTCATCGCCCATCATGGCGTGGTCTGTGGTCCGGCCAGCTTTGGCCCACAATAACCATTTCCCCTCGGCTCCAGCTGTTGAAGCTCTGCTCCAGCGGTCCTCGCGCGTCCTGGGTAAGCAATGCCAAAGTGCCATACGAGAACAAGCCTCGAAGCTCGAGTCAATGAACTCCATCTGTGTAACCGAACCCTAATTTCGATCCATAGATCTCGTCCCTGTTGTCACTGCTCGCAACCGCCCGCTTTCCCACCGCCAGCAGCACCAATGGCACGCCGCTCGCGGGCAAAAGAAAGCTGCCGTGTCCCCTCTGTCAATTGCTGTGCGGAAGCAACAACCGCTCGAGCTTGTCCGTCATGCTTCCGTGCTGTCGAACATCCCGGCTCCGACGCCTGCAGCTCCGGGTGCGAGCTACTCGACCGCGGTCGTGCCGCCCACTACTCCGTACTCCAAGCTGACTGTCGGTATCCCTCGTGAGACCTTTCCCAACGAGAAGCGCGTTGCGATCACTCCCCAGAACGTCGCCCTCCTGCTCAAAAAGGAGTTCTCCAAGGTTCTTGTCCAGCGCGGCGCTGGCGCCGAAGCTGATTTCCCGGATGAGGCCTACGAAAAAGCCGGCGCCACTCTCGTTGACGATGCTTCTCCCATCTGGCAGCAGTCCGACATTGTGCTCAAGGTCCGCGCTCCCTCCAGCCCTGCCGAGACGGACAGTCTGCGTGAGGGCCAGACGGTCATCAGCTTCCTCCAGCCCGGCCAGAACAAGCCACTTGTTGAAAAGATTGCTGCCAAGAAAGCTACCTCATTTGCCATGGACATGATCCCTCGCATCAGCAGGGCGCAGGTCTTCGACGCTCTGAGCTCCATGGCCAACATCGCTGGTTACAAGGCGGTCCTGGAGGCTTCCAACAACTTCGGTCGCTTCCTGACTGGTCAAGTCACAGCTGCTGGCAAGATCCCGCCCTGCAAGGTCCTCGTGATCGGCGCAGGTGTTGCCGGACTTAGTGCTATTGCGACAGCCAGGAGACTTGGAGCCATCGTTCGGGGCTTTGACACGCGTTCTGCCGCTCGCGAACAGGTCCAGTCGCTTGGTGCCGAATTCGTCGAGGTAGAACTCGAGGAAGACGGCTCAGGTGCTGGCGGTTACGCGAAAGAAATGTCCAAGGAATTCATCGAGGCCGAAATGAAGCTCTTCACCGAGCAGGCTCGCGAGGTTGACATCATTATCACGACTGCTCTGATTCCCGGCCGCCCAGCTCCGAAGCTCATCACGAAGTCCATGGTCGAAATCATGAAACCTGGTTCAGTCATCGTAGATTTGGCAGCTGAGGCTGGTGGAAACTGCGAAAAGACCGTCCCTGGCGAATTGACTACGTATCACGACGTGAAAATTATCGGTATGTCCGTCCTTGATAAATATACAGAGGCAACAGAGCTGGCTTGCTAATACGCACCTGAAAGGCTACACTGATCTCCCCTCAAGGCTGCCCACGCAATCGTCCACTCTATATTCCAACAACATCGTCAAATTCCTGTTGTCCATGGCCCCTGCTGAGAAGGAGTTCGGCATCGACCTGAACGACGAGGTTGTTAGAGGTTCTATTGTCACCCAGAAGGGCGAGATTATACCCACAGCTCCACGTCCAGCACCGCCACCTGCCCCGGCCGCCCCTTCAGCAGCAGCAGCGAAAGAGGAAGAAGTGGTTGCACTGACTCCGTTCCAAAAGACATCCCGAGAGGTCGGCTTCGTGACAGGCGGCATGGCTACTGCATTGGCCCTAGGAAAACTAACAGGCCCAGCCTTCATGAGCAATGCTTTCACCTTTGGCCTGGCTGGCTTGATCGGCTACCGCGTGGTCTGGGGAGTCAGCCCTGCTCTTCACTCTCCTTTGATGTCTGTCACCAATGCCATTTCCGGCATGGTCGGAATCGGTGGTATTTTCGTCCTAGGAGGAGGCTATATGCCAGAGACCATCCCTCAGGCTTTCGGCGCTGCATCGGTCGCACTCGCTTTTGTAAATGTTTCGGGAGGCTTCGTCATAACGAAGCGCATGCTTGACATGTTCAAGCGCCCAACTGACCCTCCGGAATACCCTTGGCTATACGCAGTTCCTGCAGTGCTGTTTGGAGGGGGCTACTTGGCTGCCGCATCGACTGGGGCAGCCGGGCTCGTTCAAGCAGGATACATGGTCAGCTCTGTTCTGTGCATCAGCAGTATTTCCAGCCTCGCGTCCCAAACCACGGCCCGTCTGGGAAATTCGCTCGGTATTCTCGGAGTTGGTTCTGGTGTGCTTGCATCCCTTCTTGCCGTGGGCTTTTCGCCCGAGGTTCTGACGCAGTTCGGGGCCCTTGCAACCATCGGCAGCGTTCTCGGTCAGTACAGCCCGACGCACATGTCATAAGAGGGCAAGCGTGCTAACCTGGCTAGGATTCCTAATTGGCAAACGTATCACGCCTACTGACCTCCCCCAGACCGTGGCTGCCCTTCACTCAGTGGTTGGACTGGCAGCGGTCTTGACCTCCATTGGCAGCGTCATGGCAGATCTAGACCATGTGTCGACACTACACTTGGTCACTGCCTACATGGGTGTCCTAATTGGTAAGTTTGAGACAATCAGTCGCAAGCACCGTTATTAACGTTATGTAGGTGGCATCACCTTCACTGGATCTATTGTCGCATTCATGAAGCTCGCAGGGAGAATGTCGTCGAAGCCTACAATTCTTCCAGGTCGCCATGTCATCAACTCTGGGCTTCTGGCAAGTAATATCGGTACTATGGGCGCTTTCGTGACACTGGCTCCTGGGTCACCAGCGATCGCTGCTGGCGCGCTCGCAGCGAACACCGCCCTGTCGTTCGTCAAGGGGTACACTACGACTGCTGCGATTGGCGGTGCCGACATGCCCGTGGTGATCACAGTTCTTAACGCCTATTCTGGTTTTGCTCTCGTAGCCGAGGGATTCATGCTCGAGAACCCGCTTTTGACGACTGTTGGCGCTCTGATTGGCGTATCTGGTTCCATTCTGTCGTACATCATGTGTGTGGCAATGAATCGGTCTCTCACCAATGTCCTCTTTGGCGGCATCGCTGCACCTCAGCAGAGCGACTACAAGATCGAAGGCAGCGTAACGCAGACCAATATCGACGACGTGTCGGATGCGCTGGTTAACGCCGAAAACGTCATCATAGTGGTAGGTTACGGCATGGCCGTCGCGAAAGCGCAGTACGCGATATCGGACATGACCAAGATGCTCCGGGCCAAGGGGGTCAACGTCCGTTTCGCTATCCACCCTGTTGCTGGCCGGATGCCTGGCCAGTGCAACGTGCTCCTCGCAGAGGCGAGTGTACCGTACGACATTGTGCTCGAGATGGACGAGATCAACGATGACTTCGGAGACACGGATGTCACTCTGGTCATCGGTGCCAACGATACCGTGAACCCCATCGCCTTGGAACCAAACAGCCCGATCGCCGGCATGCCGGTGTTGCACGCCTGGAAGAGCAAGCAGACGTTCGTGATGAAGAGAGGAATGGCCAGTGGCTACGGTGAGTTTGCTATCGTCGGATCCCGGGAGTGCTGACTGTGCACATGCTGACTTCAATGTAGCTGACGTGCCCAACCCCATGTTCTACATGCCGGGCACACGTATGCTGTTTGGTGATGCAAGCAAGTCTACGAACGGTAAATGCATCCACAGGATATGTGGTTTTGACGGCATGCTAACTCGATGATAATAGCCCTGAAAGCTGCCATCGAGGCCAAGCTCGCGTAGATTCTTCCCGGATGTCCAAGATTTCTTATAGTTGTAAGTGTTCCAGATCTGAGTCCATCTATCCTTCTCCAGTCACACGCGCTGGTACCCAGGACAAATACTGACATTTTGAATTCCAGCTTTTGCACTCTGTGTGATTTGACAAGATGACTTTCACATTACATTCCTGGCGATACAGCTTAGATACGAGGGTCGGCATCTTGCATCGGTTCAACGCTGTCTTGAGCATCGCAGGTGGTTAAAAATTGCGATGGATTCTATGTTCCTCATTCTCAAGAGACTATCGTGCCATCTCTTTTCCAGACAACATTCGCGGGGCAGTGGCTGGGTGGTCCAGAGGGAGCACTCGGGTGTAGCTATATCGGCCCTTTTCTAGGAGTGGTCATCCGCCGTCCATATCTTTTTTGAACACGGAGAAATCGCATTTTCAAGCATGCTACTACGTCCCACCTTATGAACCACTGCTTCACTCGTGTATCTCGAGGGTGGTTTTCTTTTTGGTAGGTGCAATGTGCCGCACAGCATAACTCAGTAAAGCATGCCACCCCCCGCTATGATTCATAATGAGGTGCTGTGACTCTTCGCCGCGACAGGAGATAACCCCGGCATTAGCGCCAAGAAACTCAGCGTAAGCTCTGGGAATTCAACTTCATCCGCCCAAGTTCCTTCCTGAGGCGACCCACTCCACCAACCTACCTAGGCCGGCATGCTCCTGAAGGAAGCATCGAAATGGCCATCATCACTGTGTACAGTATAACATGGTATAAGAGGCAGTTACGATAATACAACCCACTTGTCATGACTGGTCTGGACGGCTGCAGCAGGCACACGCAGCCATCTCACCACGGTGTTCTCATAGCAGAATCATTCCACCTTGTTCAGAAGTGATCGGATGATGGGTTCAAGTCAACCTTCTTCTAGGGTCCTTTCCCGTGAGCGAGTGTTCCCTGCAACATTTTTTCCAGCAGAGAAAGAAACGGTGACGAGGCTGTCCATCGTCGACGCATCCGTGACGCGCTTCTCCACCTGCGCGGCGGTCTGGCTCTACAACCCGACGCAGGCGTCGCAGGACATCTCGTTGCACAACGACCGCCTCCGACAGGCCCTGCGCGAGACCCTCGACGACTACCGCCACTTTGCCGGGCAGCTTCGGTGGTCCACCAAGGACGACGTCGGGCCCGGCGACCCCAACCCGCGCCACGTCGGGAGGCCGCTCGTCTCGTACGGCTCGCCCGCCGACCCGGGCGTCGAGCTCGTCTACGCCGAGCTCGACCGGCGGCTGGTCGGCGACGTCGTGCCCAGCGCCGAGGACCGCAGGGCGGCCCGCAAGACCTGGGCCGCCACCGGCTTCCCGCAGGACGAGCTGCTGCCGCGGTGCCGGCTCGCCTTCACCCCGAGCCTGGCCGAGTTCGACGGCCTGCCCGGCGTGGCGGTGCAGCTCACGCGGTTCCGCTGCGGGGGCTGGGCCGTCGGCGTCATGACGAGCCACTGCCTCGCCGACGCGGTCTGCCTGCTGCGGTTTGTGCGCGCGTGGGCCGAGAGGTCGCGGGCGCTCGTCGCGGGCGGCGGACCCGCCGTCCCCGGAAGCAGACTCCCGAAGCCGGTGTTCGAGCCCGGCCTGCTCGACCAGCATGCCGGTCTTACAGGAAGCCCCGAGCCGGATGCCGATAAGGTCGCGCTCGCCCGGTCGCTGCCCATGCACCGCTACGACTGGTGGGCCACCGACGCCCCAGGGTATCCCGCGTGGGCGACGGCGTCATCGGACGCGACGAAACCCGAAGACCAGGAGGGGATGAGGCTGAGCCCGTCGACCTTCCCGCCGTGGCCGACGTGGGAGATATCCGCGCCGGTAGAGCACGTGCAGATCCGCTTCGGGGCGGACGAGGTCGCGCGCATCAAGCGAGCCGCGCAGGAATCCTTGCCCGACCACCACCACCACCACCAGCAGCAGGAGCAGGACCCGCCCATCTCCCGGCAGGACGCCCTCCTCGCGCACATGTGGATCCTCATCAACCGCGCCCGCGGGCACCACGCCACGGGGGAGCAGGTCTACCTGGACGTCACGCTGGGGCTCAGGGCCCGCGTCAGCCCGCCGCTGCCGGACTCGTTCGCCGGGTCGCCGATCCTGCTGGGCCACGTGGCGCGGCGCGGGTCGGACGTGTGCTCTTCCGCGGCGGCCGGGGACGGCGCGCTGGGGGACGTCGCGCTGGGGATCAGGAAGATGATGGCGCTGTTCACGCCGCGGGCGGTCGCGGCGTACCTGCACGACGCGGCGCACGAGGTCAGCCCGCAGAGGCTGTGGCAGGCTTTTCTCGGGGGGAGGCACACTATTGTTACGTCGTGGGTGCGCGCCGGGGCTTACGAGGTTGATTTCTGTGGCGGTGTGGGTGGTGACGGTGGTGATGGGGCGAGGCCGGTCTATGTGCAGGGCAAGATGCCGCTGATGGATGGGGTGTTGCAGGTTATGGATGTTGGTGAGGAGACCGGGGACTTTGATGTCAGCTTGTGTCTTGAGAGGGAGGCGATGGGGAGGCTGCTTAGGGATGAGTTGTTGAGGAAGTATGAGCGGCCATAGATTTTATTTGGCCGGTCCTATATCATAAACCAATAGACTACACACAAGCGAGAGGAACTATAGAGAATGCTTGAAGTTCAATCCACTGGGAGTATTTGTAAATGGTTGATTATATTCATATAAGTGTCTCGCAGATTCTCTCACGTCAGCCCGAGAACCACGAAATCGGCTTTTTGCGACTCAATATATTGGATATTCTCACTGATTTCAGCAAAAGTCTTCGTTGGTCATTACAAAGAGGAAGACAGAACAGGAGTGGAATCATCAACACTTACTCAAACCCTTTACACAGTTCATGGCTCACTGCAGGGAATGTGTATGGCAAATACGGCAAGACTTGAAGCTTCTATTGCTGTTGAAATAATTGGCAGTGTAATGTCAGCGTCATCCTGGCTCATGCACTACACCATCGTCTCATCCTGCGCTTCTTGAAGACTGTCTTCGAGAGCTGGATGGAGGGGCAAGAAGTTATGACGGCACCTACAATCGATATCCTACCTTCCTTTCCACATTACAAGAAAACAAGGAATTTTCTGCCCTTTGATGGGATCAAAGAAACCAAGTGAATTGGGAGTTACAATAGAGTATTCTGTTTCTTTGACTGACGAATTGGTGAGATTTTCCATGTAAGACAATGTACATCAGTTCGGCATGTTGCACTTTACGCAATCCTTCCCGGTATTGCCTATGATGCTCCGAAAATCTTTTGACTGGCCACAATGGTCGTTCTCAAAATCATTGTCTGCTGTCACCAGATGAAGATCCGGGCCTAGAATGCTGCGTGAACAACATTTGTGGGGCTGGTCAATAGATGTCTAGGTATCCAAGGCCGCGAAAAGTCTCATCCCGCCTCTTTCAACGCACTTCATCCCGTGTTATCCAACAAACTGTTTGTGTCTCTCATTGTGCCCAAGCAAAGATATATTCGGCAGCTCATCTAATCAATCTGACCTGGATTCGGGCATACCTTGAGCTTCACGACAGATTATTGTTATCAGGTCCTATAGCAACGCTACCGTCTTTCTTCATTTTCCGCCGATTGAATCGACACAACCCTAAATCTCCGTGCCAAATTATTCATCAGTCCTCTTAAACCATGGTACAAGGGGCAAACTATTCATCCTGCTTCCACGCAGATAAGACGGAGCACGTCCGCCAAGACCAGAGTCAACCGACAGCAACGACCTCTGCGCCATCAGCACCAGCCGAAGCTGATCGACCCAACCTCATGCCCCAAAGTTCTTTGGCCGCCGAAGAAGTTGATTCTGATCCTGTCGAGATGCATAGAAAGGCCAGAATAGCACTCGAGGTGCACAGAAAGGCTAGAATAGCACTCGCGGAGGAAATTGCCCGGGCGCGTGAAGCCAAAGAGCTATACTTCTTTTACGGCTCTCTGATGTTTCCAAGGATGCTTCAACATATCCTTGACCTGCCTGAGCTACCCGAACTGAAGCCTGCTGAGGTAGTCGGGCTTCATATGAAAATGTGGGGACCATATCCTGCTTTAGTGGATGGCGAGGAAGGGGAAGTTGTAAAGGGGGTGGCGTTTGAGGTCGAGGGCAGTGAGCAGAAAGAGAAACTGGCCAGGTATGAAACGGACTGCTATCGGACACGCGAGTTCTACATCAATGTTCTTGGAGAGGCAAAGATTTTGGGGACTGTCTTTGTGTGGAATGGAGATGCGGATGAGCTGGATGAAGGCGTGTTTGATGTTGCGAAGTGGGAGAAGCGAATGAATCGGGTGCTCAACCGTTGATCTCACGGTAGAAGCCGCTCGCTTTCTGACATTCTACTAGTAAAGTCATGGCAGGATTTCAGCAGAAAAATCTTGGCTGTAGTGCTTGTGTCATTACAATTGGTAGTCTAGAAGCGTAATATTGCTCCCAAATCGTGTCATTCGACCTAGTTCCCTACCTAGGTATGGTTCTGAGTAACCTCACTCTTTAAATTTGCTTAATTAATATTGTTTTGAAGCCTTTCCTGTCTACAGTTGTAAATATGGAGTCTACACAAATGCCGCTGACCCAGCACCCAAGTGAGAAACTCTAGGAGGGACAAGCCCGTGATTGAGATTTAAGGAATCCGGAAGTCAAAACTAGTCACTATTTGGTGAAACTCTTCCTAGGCTGAGCCAGATTGTAGAAGCTAATTAAATAGGAAGGAATAATCGAAGTTATCCTTCATGTATCAAGACAGTACTCCCCGCTTTTCCACTGGTCGAGTGACGCCATCAAGCCTGCCAGCCACCCCTGAGAATTCTGAAGTCTTGGGCCAACCAACGAAGACCACTTTGACTAGGTAGGTACACTAGTACGAACTGCCAACTGATAGACCAACTACAGCCCGAGTATTGCAAGCCCGCCAGAACGAAGAGGAGCCAACTGTTTTAGATCGGTTGAGATTCTTGAAGAGCCCTTGGACTTCTGCACGACGTGTAGAATCTCGCCGGAGAACTCGTATGTCCCTTCATGCTAATATGGTTGGTTTGGTTGTTTTATATCTGTGCGGATCGGCGCTATAAGCCCAGGAGCCTTCATGAGCGAATGCTGCCTCCACTTATCTTCGAAAAACACAGTTGACAAAGCGGTGGGTAATTGCTTGTGAGAGTGCATGACAAGACCGGGTAAGGACCCATCTCGTTATGTAGGGTCTTTTTGTGTCTTCCTTCGCGTCAGTTGGTGCGGTTGGCCCCATTCTCCTCACCACATACCCTGTTGGTACAGTGGGCCCCCCGATTCAGGCACATTTGGTGCATGTAAGCTGGACCAACTTACACGCGGCTTCGTAGACATCTATCGTAAATAAACTCAGCGCCTGCTACAATCTAAACTCTCTTTTCTTCTAAACACGACCTGAGAAGACCAGGATCTAGGACAAGTTCATGCCCCGAGGATCCCGGGGTTGCATTACGCTCTCATTGGAAGACCAGGATTGTGGCAGCATTTGAGGGTCGCTAACCCTCCGGCTTCTAAGTTCACACAGCCCCTCCGTCTTTACATATGTTTCCTTGCATTGCCATCCACTCTCCATTTATCATATACACCAACTTCATTGTTGAATGTGGAAGTATACGCAAACAGAAGCAAGCTATCCCTCAATCAAATTCTTGTCACGAAACGGCAATGGCTTTCTCGTTGCTGGGCGGCGCGGAGCCAAGCGTGGCCCTGGTGGTCAAGTCCCTTGGGATCGCAGCTCTGGCCGGGCTGGCGTTGTTCTTTACGCGCCTCTATCAAGCAAGGACCCGATTCCGGAACTTGATGAAGAAGCACGACATTGTGAGAGAAATCATGGACCCCGGGTCGGTTGTGAGCTTGGAACTGACGTACTTGCAGTCCATTCTGCCTCACTCGTTCCTGTTCGGCCATCTAATAGCCGTGGGCAAGGCGCTTGCCGCTTACCCTGCGGATTTGTAAGTTGACAGGACATTCTATCTGTATGCCAGCTTGGTGATGTCTGTGAACCGTCATCATGGCACACGGAGGAGGAAAACTTGCTGTGGGATCTCCGCGAACGCCGAGACTGCCCTTTCCGTGAAAACAGAAGACAGTCGCTGATGCAGGTGGCCAAAGCTCCAAGCTCGGTGTTGTGTACGCCATGACCAAGGCATACCCGGAAATCGTCAAAGACGGCCTGGTGTATTTCGACTCCTGGCCACTGGGCGAGCCGACGCTCGCTGTCTTCGATCCTGACCTGATGGCTCAGTTTACCCAGGACAAGTCATACCCAAAGACACCCATGGTCAGCGTTGAACTTGAACCCCTCACGGATCTGCATGATTTGGTGACCATGGAGGGCCAGGAGTGGAAGACATGGCGTAGTGTTTTCAACCCGGGCTTCTCGGCCAAGAACCTGACCGCACTACTACCCGCCTTCTTAGAGGAGATCCAAGTGCTCAAGGAAAGGCTTGTCGAGGTTGCTGGGTCAGGCAAGGTAGTCAAAATGGAGGAGATAATCCAGCGTGCCACTGTCGATGTCATCTTCCGCGCAGCATTGTAAGTCAACTAACCAAAAGCTGTCGAAAGAAACGCATCGCCTTGAAGGACAGGAGAACCTCTGTGGCACCGGAGCTCTTGCTGATTGCATTCAATAGGGGAATCAGACTACACAGCCAAACGAGAAAGACTCCATTCGTCACGACCTTACAGAATCAGGTTCGAAAATGAGACCGTGTTCTTTTGATGACCCTGAGCTGACTTGGAGCATCGTAGATCTGGTGGCTTGTCTGTGACACAAGCCTTCCGAACCGGATCAAGGCCATGCTTCCCATCAGACGCCCCATGCTGTGGTACAACAACCGCAAGATGAAGAAGTTCCTCGCTCCCTTGATCGAGGAAGACATAGCGCGGCTAGACAGGGGCGAGGTCTCGGACGTCAAGACCATCAACTACCTCGCCATCAAGGCCTTCCGGTCCGAGGTACAGCAGTCAGGCGATTCCACCGCCGCCAGCAAGACGCCGCGCGTAGACCCCAAGTTCCTCGACATGGCCATCTCCCAGCTCAAGATCTTCATATTCGCAGGCCACGACACCACCGCCTCCACGGTATCATTCGCCTACAGCCGCCTCTACCGCCACCCCGAAGCCCTGGCCAAGACCCGCGCGGAGCACGACGAGGTCCTGGGCCCGGACACCACACAGGCCTTCGCCCGGCTGACGGGGAACCCAAACCTGCTCAACCAGATGCCATACACGAGCGCCGTGATCAAGGAGACGCTGCGCCTCTACCCGCCGGGGGCGACGGCGCGCACGGGCAGCCCCGACGGGTTCCTGACGGACCGGGCCACGGGCAAGGTGTACCCGACCGAGGGGCTGATGCTCTGGTCGACGAGCTTCGCGACGCACCGCCTCGCGGAGTACTGGCCGCGGCCCGACGAGTTCCTCCCGGAGCGGTGGCTGACGCACGACGAGGCGGACCCCTTGCACCCGCGCAAGAACGCGTATAGGCCGTTTGAGTTGGGCCCTCGCAATTGCATTGGTCAGGAGCTCGCGCAGGTCGAGATGCGCGCTATATTAGCTATGACGGTGCGGGAACTTGATATCGAGCCGGCGTACCCTGCCGGGGCGCCCGAGGTGCTGGGCGAGAAGGCTTATCAGACGATGGGGGTTGGGGATATCACTGGGCATGTGAAGGATGGGTTCCCCGTGCGGGTGAAGTTGAGGGCTGGTGGAAAGTAAGGCTGGGGTGGTGGTGGTGGCGGCTTCAATTTCGGCTTGTTGTTGTTAAGATTGTTACGGAAAGCCTTGCACAACTTCTTGACGAACAGTCAGATAGACGCACGGGAAACTGGGTATATGATAGACGCTCTCTCCAAAAAATAAATAAATACACAATATTCTATACACTCTAGTTCGACTGGTATCCAGGTCTTCCTGTATCCAAACATTCTTAGGTACGCGTCCACTCAGAGCTCAATTTTGGCCTCGCCATCAATGCTGCGCTTGCCGATGCTAGAGGCTCCAGGCTTCATAGCTTCCCACTCGAGGTCCTTGTCCCACACCCCGGCCTTGGTGTAGTCGAGACTCCTCGTCCCAGACACATATGCGAAGCGGAAATACTCCTTCGCCTCGTTGTCGGCCTTCCTGTTCCACGTGAAGGCCTTGTCCTCGAAATCCTCGTCGTCGTCGAAGAAGCCCCTGAACCGCTCCACGTCGTTGACGAGGAGGCTGATGCCGTCGAGCCTGATGTTCCTCTTGGGTGGCGATTCCCACTGGAAGGTGATATTCGACACTGTACTTCCGACCTGGATGTCTGGCACGTTGGCAAGCGTGGGCAGCACGGAGCCTAGCTGTCCGTCGCCCCGCAGGGCATACGAAGTTTGCAGGATGGGATCCCATCCCCAGCGGGCGATGCCGTTGATGAATAGTCCTACCAAGAGGCCCTGGTAGAGAAGAGCAGGGCGAGTCTGCATGCTTGTGCCAGTGAGCAGCAGAAGTGCGAGGAAATAGTGATGAAGCCGAAGATTGAGGTCCCAGATCTTTAGGAAGACGCAAAACAAGACGCCTCCGACAAGACCTAGGTAGAGCGCTCCGTACGAGATGAGCCGTCCTTCTTGGCGGAAGAACCAAACCTGCTTCACCACGATCAGGAAGATGATACCGACGATGATGACCAAGGCCAGCGCGCCGCCAGGCTGCTGGGAGATATCATGGGCGTTCAGTCTGTTGATAGGTATGTTAGGGCTAAGGGTATAATTGTCGAGTGCTCCCACCCAGCATGCGCCGAGCCACAAGACAGTCTTCTCGATCTGTGCTGTCAGTCCTGTGAGGGTACGGCGAACCGCCATTTTGTCGAAGATGACCCAGGCCACAAACATGACAGGCACGTATTTCCCAACGATTATGGTGAACAGCTCACGGAACGAGCTGTGGGTAGGCGGGTCCGACACTAGGCCGACGTGCCAGAAAATGCCCGAGAATTCGGTGAAGAAGAAGAGCGCGGGTGAGGTGGTGAACAAGGATAAGACTGTCGTGAATATGACATCCACCACGAGTAAGGGCCACCTCATATCTCGAGCTCTGCACTGAACCGACTTCTCAAAGAGGAAGGACTGAGGGAAATAGGAGTCGAAGGCGATGCTCTCGATGCCATGTCGAGAGGTGCTGTTGTAACTGTTCCGTGTGCCGACGAGCTTGATCACACCGCAGCCCCCTTCGGAGTTGGTGATAGCCCCAGCATGTATGGCAGAACCACAAATGATAGAGTCACCCCGATAAGCCCCATGCCCGTCAGTGTCGTTGACAGGGCCACCGATGACGAGCTGCCGGTAGTTGATCTCTTGATCGCCAACCGCCCGCGGCTCGCTCAGCTGATAGCTCGCACAGTTTGCGGGACACCTGAATGGGAACTCGCTGCCCTTGAAAGGCCGGCACTTGTTTCCATTCAAGTCGCAGCTGTTGCCCCGGCCCCAAAAGTAGGCCCCGCAGCCGATCTCCTGCGGCTTGCCCCAGGGCTTGAGCTCGGTGATGCGGCTCTCCTGCCGCTTGACGATGGAGAATGTCAGGAGCCACAGGAATAGATATGCGATGAAAAGCAAGATCCGGTGCTTCTTCCTAGGCACGTATTTATCGAGCAGGACGATGGGTAGTTGCTGGACGGCCGCGAAGATAGGGACGATATGGTAGACGACTGGGTTCTGAGGTCCCTTTGCCCATCTTGCTGCAGTTCTGCCGAATTTCCTGACAGGATAGGGGACCCATTTCCAGTGCTTGCTCAGGGCGTCTTCCTCAAGAAACCTGGGCAGGGGCGTCGGGTTGCCCTCTTGCAGCTCATGAAGCTGAGGCCCTTCGATGGGCGCGTCGGGGTGAGAATCCAGGCCTACTCGCGCGGAATTCTCGGAAGCATCAATGCCTCCATTTGCGTTTTCTGCATGTCCGTTCGCAGAACTCATGACAAGCAACGAGGAAGGCGGAGGCCAGTTTCGATGAGCGAGATTTAATGGCAGGAGGTGATCGATAGGAGCGAGGAGAACATGTGCGAGATGCGAGTAACAAAGTAGGAGGATTCTTAGGAAGTCAAAGCAGAGTGAAGCGAAGGAGCGGATATCGAACAAGTTGAGGAATCTGGGTGAGGTGAGGCAACGATGAGAAAAGGAAAGGGAAGGTTTAAGACGACGTCAGCCAGTCTGGAGATGGACCCAGTCCGAGGCTCACTCATCATCCGAGCTGGGGTGCATTACGGCACGGCGCCGCTGATCGACGGCGTGCGAGACAGCCGCCCGTCCCAGCAACGTGGTTCGGCGAATGGCCCCATTGGTGGGACAGGCCCCCTGGACCCACC
This sequence comes from Diaporthe humulicola, assembly GCA_038088545.1. NCBI lineage: Eukaryota > Fungi > Ascomycota > Sordariomycetes > Diaporthales > Diaporthaceae > Diaporthe > Diaporthe humulicola. The sequence continues at coordinate 59,635 of JBBWSL010000186.1, forward strand.
AGACGGAGTGCGTTCCACGGTGCCATCCTGGGACGGGACGGCCAGGGTCCCGTTTTCTGCAACTCATCGAGAACTCGATATCACCAATCAACCAACCAGCCAAACAGCAGGCACACCTCGAGTCTGCACTGCACCCACCAGTCAGCCACATCAGTTCGAATCCATCTATCTAGTTTTTCGGTGGCTGAATTCTTATGAACTTGCATCAGCAGAATTTTTAATAACAACGTTGGCCGCATTGGCAATAACTGTCGGGTCTGAGTCATGTCCTTGTGTTGCTGACCAGCCACGCTCTCATCTGTTACTCCCTGAGAGTTGCCGGAGTTCATAATGAGTGACAAGAGTAAGGCTGAGGGTATGAGGTTCGAAACACTGAAGGCGGCCGGGGGCGATGGGCTGGCAGCGAGGCTGGGCAGGCTTGTGCTCCCACAACGCCAGGCCGTCGACACGCCGAATTACTTTGCCGTGGCATCCAGAGGCGTGGTCCCTCACTTGACCCCAGACAACATAGCAAGGCATAGCGAATTCTCAGGGGCTTATATAGCCATGGAGGACAGTGAGTCTGCTTGCACAGAACTGTGAGGGAATCGCCATACTGAATGTCTCCTATAGTGGTCGAGAAATCTCAGAAGAAAGTCACGAGGATACCAGCCGTGCAGAGGGCTCCTGCGGCGGACGGGAAGCGCCTCCATGCCTTCACAGCCCTGCCTTCGTCGTCAGTCACGATATTAGGCCCACGCAGGGTCCCTGCGGTGAAAGCCCCCATTGGGAACAGTGACAACTACATCCAGATATTCACCTCCAACGGCTTCCAGGCTCTGAGAAACCCAGACTATATCAACGCCATCCAGGGGTTGAAGCCCGACATAGCCATTCCGATGGCGGACATAATCTATGGCCAAGAGACGACGCCACAATCCAAGAGCCTTCACAGGATGTGCGAGCGCACAGAGGAGTGGATGTCCGAGGTCCACGCATCCCTGGATCTGGACGAGCTACGCTCATCAAACACCTCGATCTTCGCGCCAACACTACCTGCCCCTTACCCGATGCAGTGGGAGTACCTGAACCGCCTGTCAGACGACATGGTCGATATGCTGAGCGGCCTCGCCATCTACGACGTGGACATCCTCCCGGACCTGGCCAACTACCCAGCCCTGACGCCCCTCGCACGGCTGTCCGTCGACGCCCCAGCAACCCCCCACGACATCCTCCGGCAGGTCGCCCTCGGCGTCGACGCCTTCCTTCTCCCCTTCATCAACGCCACCTCGGACGCGGGCGTGGCCATGACCTTCACCTTCCCAGCGCCAACAGGGCAGCAGCCCAACGGCGGTGACGCAGCCGCCGGGACAGGCCTCCTCCCGCTGGGGACGGACCTCACGGACCCGGAGAACACGACGTCCCTGGCGCCCCTGACCACCTCCTGCACCTGCTACGCCTGCGCGCACCACCACCGCGCGTACCTGCACCACCTCCTCGACGCGCGCGAGATGCTCGCCTGGACGCTGCTCCAGATCCACAACCACCACGCCGCGGCGGCCTTCTTCGCCGCCGTCCGCGCCTCGCTGGCGGCGGGGACGTTCGAGGACGACCGCAGGGCGTTTGGGCGCGCGTACGAGTCTGAATTCCCCGCGGGGATGGGGACGCGGCCCCGGGCGCGGGGGTACCACTTCAAGAGCGAGGGCGGGGATGAGAGGAGGAACAAGCCGTCGTGGGGGCACCTCCACGGGCAGGGAGACGAGGACAAGGCGGCGGTGGCTGTGGCGGAGAAGCTGGCGGCTGGCGGGGTGGAGACGCCGCTGGTGCCTGATGATGGCGCGGACGCGGCCGACCTCGTCAGGGATGGGTTTGCTGAGATAGATATTAACAAGGCGCAAGCCGGGTAGACGGGTGTGGAAAACCAGGACGGGTAGACTTTCGGTGGGCGAAAAGTAATGCCTTTAAATACATCACTTAGCGTGGGCCATTCTTAGCAGCCTGCGAAGCATGCATGGGCTGACTTGTGGGCCATTGCTTCTTGTGTGCAAGTGATACGTCGGGGGCCATGATCGAGCAAGAATGAGTGCACCTGATCCTGCCACGCTTGAGTCTCTTATCTATGACAGTCTCGGGTATCTAAGCAGCATCCTGTATCTCGACCGGCGGCTTAGGTTTCTTTTTCTTCTTGGGTTTCACCACCGCTTCCCCAGCCTCGCCGTTGCCCTCATCAGCCGGAACAGCAGGCTTCTTCTTCTTCTTCTTGACCTTGGTCACAATGGCCTCACTGGCCTCGCCGGCCTCATCTGGGACGGCTTTTGGCTTCACGGCCTTCTTCTTCTTCTTGACCACCGTGCCTTCCACCCCTTGGGCCACATGTATCCTCTCGTTTGCCCTCTGCATCTCCAGCCGTAACCGTTCCACCTCCTTCATCGCCTGGACCATCTCCGCGTCCTCCCTCTTCTGCCTCTCAAAGTCGTATCCGCCATCTGCGTTTTCTCCATCCTCGCCCTCGAGGCTCAGGCTCCCAATATTGCTCGAGTCGACCTGGAGGAGTGACTGCTTGATCTTCTTGACGCGCGCCTTGGCCAGGCTATCGGAGTTGTTGGCCTCCGAGTCGTAGTTGCGCGGCGTAGACACGCCACTGCCGCCGAGGTTCTCGTCTTGGGCGACCACGATTCTCTGTCGTGGCTTTGGCCGGGGCGCAAATTGTCTTGGTGACGCAAGGGCGGGTGCGTTGTCGACGCTACCCAAGTCAAGCTGCATGATAGGTATGGCGTCGATGTCGAGGTCGGGACCATTCTCGTTTTGCAAGATGGTGTGGATGGGTGTCGATGTGCCGGTGCGACCAGAGGGCTCACCGATGTAGAAAGGATCGTCCCTATTCCTCTCGGCGCGCTCTGCCTTCCGCCTCGCCAGGATGTCGGCATCCAGATAGCTTTCCTCACTCGCCTGGTACGACGTCACAACTTCCTCGGGAGTATCGGCAAGTCGGTTGATCGCCGGCTCACTGGACGAGATGTTTGTAGTTGGTGGCTTTTGGTGGTAGTAGACTTCGAATTCGTCCTCGTCTTCCGCTCCCAGGTGAAGGTCATCTGCTAATGACAAGAGGTTGCCCAGATTCGGATGTATCGGCTCGTCTAGGTCGAGACCTTGCGGCATGGGCACGTTCGTTTGCGCAGCAGGCGCCACAGAGTTCAGTTCCCATCCTGTGAACAGAGACGGGATCGCTTGAGTGAGTAGGAGCGGTGGGTCCTGTTGGACCTCATCCGTGGATGCATCTTGCGCGGACACAGCCTCAGTGGTCAGCTTGAGAAGCTCCGTGAACTCGACTGCTCTTTCTTGAACTTCCAAGTTCGGGTGAAGTACGAGAGGCTCCAGCACATGTATGATACGTGCCAGGAGCAGTGACGTCTTCGCTTTTCGTTCCGAGGTCCAAAGCTCCAAATCGCTCCCTGTGGCCTGAGCGAATATCTTGATACTTGCTTGAAGGCAAGACGCAAGGACATCTGCGTCATTTGCGCGTGGTACCAGCTGCAGTAGATACCCTAGGGTATCTTCTGACGACAGCAACTGGTCAGAATACTCCCCCACGATCCATGCCACAGGTCTCAAGGCTCCAGAAGTAATCGGTTGCCCGGAGGAGGTACAAAATTGGCGCAGAATCAACTCGGCAGCGCCAACCACAATTGGTCGGATTGCCTTAACTTTCACTGCCACGCTTCTCAGTTCGTCTCCGATCCTTGCTGACACATCTCCGGATGAAGGTTTGGTATCTGCTGCAATCTGGTCCGCTGCCCCTTTCGACAGTCCAGGAACAGGAGCCATCCGTGCAAGTTGTGTCAAGATATCGATGTACCATTCGAAGTCGACGAGGTTGCTATAATTGTCTTGAGAGCACATGGTCAATATCCTATTAATGACCTCGGCCTTATAATCGTCTGGTAACGGCGGCACCTGCTCGATTTCGTGTTCTGCCAGATCAATGTCGACCTCAGCGTCCGCGTCCGAATCAGAGCTGCCGTCCTGTCTTTGAGCAGCTGACCTGCCAGCTGAGGCGGAGCTTTTCAACTGCCTCATCAGACGGCCGACGATGGACATCAGATTTTCGCTGCTGACCATGCCCTGCACTAGGTTCAGCGCCTGCACGCGTATTGTGATGTCAGGATTGTCTATGCATTCCATGATAACATCCTCCTGTTGCGCTACCATGAACGGATGTGTGACGACGATTTTGTTGAATGCAAGCAAAGCAACATATTTGACTGCGTGATTCTGTTAGATCAACCATTGTTTCTGAGTCATGGGCCAATAGTTTCTTACGATTCGGGTCTCCGTCAACCATGACCATCCCGCGCAGCTTGGAAACACACAGTGACGCGATCTCTTCGCTACCTGAGACATCGTCGTCGCTCCCAAGGATGCCTCCCTGGATGATGCCGTTAATACATTCATACAGTAATGACATGGCTGGCGTCGTTCGAATGAGGTCTGTCAAAGGAGGTAATAGCTTTCGTACGAGCCGCGGCTCCAGTGGCGTCAAAGTAGCAAACTACGAATCATTAGCAGTCAGACCGATGATCGTCTGGTCAGTGAGTGCTTACCAGCTTGATCAACTTAATTGCCATCCAGTTGTTGCCACCGTCCACGAGGAGCTCAAAGAGCCTCGGAGCGAGGGGCAAGAAGTCGTGGGGCCGCCTCCAACCGAGCTCACAGACGACATTGACTATGGCGGCCGTGACGCTCGGGTCTTCGTCCTGTGCCATAAGACGTTCCTTGATCTTTGGCCATGCTGCCCTCAGAGTTTCGGGATATACTAAAGCTAGCCTATACAAGGTGACTATTGTTTTCTTTCGTATTGAGGGATTGGTGTGTGTGAGTCGCGGAAGAAGGTCGGCCAGGGTGGAGAGAGCCAACGACGGTGTAATGAAATGAGGCAGGGCGTGTATCGGTAGAGATATCGTATTTGTGGTGCCGGAGGTGAGGTCCTGCAAAGGAACTGGTCAGTCTGGCATGGCCATATCGCTGGAGGTGACCCGACTCGGCGCAGACCTTCTTCAAGAGATTCGTGGCCAACATGAGAACCTCGGTGTCTGGGCGATAGCTCTGGACTGCAGCTAGGTATCCAATGCGCTTCTGGTGGTACTTCGGGGATGACATGACCTCGAGTACGTTAAACGACGCCCAGGACATGTCGTGGCCCATCATCTCGAGGTAGATGAGCTTGAGCAAGGCGGTGGCCTTGATGTCTGTCTCGGATCATTAGACTCCTACGAACAGCACGCGCAACTCGCAGAGGTCATCGACTGACCCATGTCCTGCCCACGGATTTCCGCGCGGCATTCTTTCAGACAATTCTGTATGTATTCCTTCTCGTGCCCCTTGTGATTCCGCAGACCTCGGATGAGGTCGTAGAGGGATTTCTCGAACCTGCAATGGACTCAGCGCCGACATTCTCGCATTCATACATCCAGAGCCCAGTGGCTGTGCGTACATCTTGTCCGGACCACGGGGCGGCCGCGCCTCTCAAGCCGTGACAGTTGGTAGGGAGGGAGAGAAGAGGAGGTCGAGGTGTTCGGGCTCAGCGCGTGAGACAGTGACGCATCCCTCCTTTTGGCATGTTGCAGTTCCTGCCAGCCCAAGTCGTCTGTGTAGGTTTTGGACCGGCCTGTGAGGTATCTGTGGCACTGTGTGTAAGTGTTTGGTGGTTTCCGAGAGCTGTCAGCTGGTGGCTTGTCGTGGTGGTTGTTGCTTCTGGATGTCTGCGTTCGCTTCGCCCTGGTTAGCAGCACATCATCGGCCTGCGTGTAGCTGCCCCACGTAATGAGCGTCGGGCGGCAGACGGCGTAATCGGTACCCAGGTATCTAGCCTGGTAGCTCGGCCGATCTCCCCTGGTCACACTGTGCCGCAGCAACCACCAGCCGAGTTAACAGTGGCTGCACAGGGAAGCTCCTGTCCCTGCACTCCGATCAGCGACAAGCGGCGTGGTTGCAGTGACAGCTTTAGTCTCCACAGCTTCATCCCATCTGTCCCGTCCATCAGCACGACTACACCTGGACAGACGCTCCGTCACGGCATTGCCTTCTCAACCGCACAGCGACTGTCCCCGGCATTCGACTCCTTGACCGAACAATTGCTTTGCTACGTAACTCATCATGGCCCCCTCGCTCCTCCATCCTCCCAGCCACTTGTCGCCAGCGCAAGCTCTCGAGCTGTCGCAACGCGCTCCTGCAATCCTCCACAACTCGCCGCGCACGATCTCGTCCTCGCCGTTAGCATCTCTCTTCTCGTCACCAGAAAATACTGAGCTATGGATGACTGTCGAGAACTTGCTGCTCTCCTGTCTGCGCACAGGTGACGAGCAGGCGGCCCACGAGTGTCTCGAGAGGCTAATTATGAGGTTCGGCGAGGACAATGAGCGCATAATGGCCTTCAAGGGGATCTTGAAAGAAGCAGATGCTCCTGATAACGCCGCGCTGGAGAAGGTGCTGAAAGAATATGACGGTATTCTGGCTAACAACGAGACCAACATTGTCAGTGGCCCAGACTATTGCTGTTTGTGAACCCTACAAGACTGACTTTGTGCCTGCAGCCCATCACGAAACGACGCATCGCATTGCTCCGCACACTGGGCCGGCCCGCCGATGCTGCGTCTGGTCTCTCAGCCCTGCTGGACTTTTGCCCCGTCGACGCCGAATCCTGGGGAGAGTTGGCGGACATATACTGCTCCCAAGGGATGTATGCACAGGCTATCTATGCCCTTGAGGAAGTCTTGGTGCTGGCTCCCAATGCTTGGAATGTTGGTGCCCGCATACCTAAGCCTGACCACGAGCAAACGCTGATGAACTGAGGCAGATCCACGCTCGTCTTGGCGAGGTCGAGTATATGGCTTCGACATCTTCGGGTGCCGACGAAGCTGCCTCGCGCAAGCATCTCGCAGAGTCATTGAAGCGGTTCTGCCGAAGCGTTGAACTATGTGACGACTACCTGCGCGGGTACTACGGGCTGAAGCTGGTAAGATGTTTGTAATGACGGCAGCTTTTGCACAGTTTGTATTGACGAATTCCAGGTCACCTCGAAGCTGTTGGAGCCAACAACAAAATCCGGCAAGCAACCAGATCCAGAAGACTTCTTAATACCGCCAACGGCCACCATTGAGAAACTCAGCGAAAAGAGCACTGCCAAATTATCTGAAATTGTGCGCCGTAGTACAGCAAAGGAGAGAGGCTGGGGCGGATATGAAGAATCCGAGGTCGAGGCGGCCCGCGAGCTCCTCTCGAATGAATCTTCGCGCATCGTCAGATGAGCGCAGCTCCTGCCACCACAGCTTACACAGGTTCTTATCTATGAGCCAGCTGTGTCTCCAGCATTGTGCATGTCTGGATCACCATCTGTGAGTCACACAGAGAGGAGCATGCCAGTGCATTTCGAGCGGAGGACCAGTCAGAGAGCACTTGGACCTTATTGGGCCTGGCAACACGAACTTGCATGACCGGTGGATACTCAGCTGTGCGAGCTGGCAGTGCTATGGCACGTGGCGCCAGTTGAAGCCGGGACAAGTAATCCGGAAGAACGCAAGGAGGCGGCGCCGAAACTTCTGATGCTCAAGACACAAGCTCTCGCAGATTTTTGCCGGTAGGAGTACATCTGTTCGATCGAGACGGATTGCAAGTGAAGCAGCTCGGTTGGGCCTCCGGATCTTCGCCCAGACGCAGGGAACAAGCTTGGGTCAAGCCGTTCGCCCGTTTCTGGTTGATCGATCCCTTGCATTTCGTTCGTTGCCGTTCGCGTTGCGTCAAGCGGCAATGCAACCATGAGGTCGGACTACTGTGAGGTATCGCAATGCGGCTCCCCGGCGGCGAAGTGAGACTGTCGGCTGGGCCTTTTGCGGTCTACTTAGACAATTCACATAAAATTTTAATACATAAGTGCTTCCCCAGGCTACTTGGCACCTTTAGGACTCTCACACAGCTGCGAGTGGCAATGGAGGACTGCAGCCGGGCTCAAAAGATTTGCATAAATGTGGCTGCGAGCTTGCATTGTCATCATCCCACCGCCTTTTGGCTGCGCGGCGGGATGGGCCTTCGGACACCATCTCGCACTAATAAGAGGCGTGAAACAAACACGGATAAGCTGTTCGGTTTTTCAGACGGGAGAACTTGGTACAGGTCCTGGGCCAATTCGCACAGCTGCTGTGTCCTCGTGCCCTGTCAAATACTGGCGTGATGCACCTGCGGCTGCACCTGCAGGGCTTCCGCTTCTGGCCGCGCCGAAGCATCTCATTGTCCTAAGCTGCGTGGCTGCGTCAACATGCAGGAAGGATTTGCCCCGGCAACTGCGGTGGCACCGCCTACACACAGGCTGCGAGGGGCTAGACCAGCACATTTGCAACAGCTTCAGGACCGGACCCGGCCAGCTCGAGCGCTGGTTGCTAATAAGCACGATAGAGGAAAGGTGGTCTGGTAGTCTAGGCCCTCGGGATGTGGCCAAGCTCATGGGTAGCCCCTGGTGTCTGTTTTGCACCGTTGTAACGGTTGTCGTCCGGCAGACTGGCAGAGAGCATGGGCGCCTCCTACCGAAATGTCCGGCTTACACGGGAGCTCCAGTCCGGGGTTATTGGACAAGAGGTCAGCCGACTCATCTTTGCAGTACTGACAGGCTGATGGCGCACACCCCTCTCCCATTCTATAGGGCAACATCTCTCAACCGATTCCTGGAGGCTTTCCCTCTGCGGGTATCCGATCCGAGGTTGACAGTGGCCTCTCATAACGAGACTGCTGCAGCCTCGCCCGTCGATTTATTCGGGAGGCTAGAAGGGGAGTCCAAAAGGTGGGGCGGTGTTAATGCCTCGCCGATCTGAGCGGACCCTTCCGAAGAGGAGGGAGGGGTCGATGTTTCTAGGACTTCTTCTAAGAGATTCTAGCCTTGACGTTGGGCAACAACGACAACATTAGACGCCAGCACTTGACAGACCGCCTGACTCGAAGTCCGATCCTCGTTGTGCTCTGACCAGACTCATCGCTGCCGGGCTGTATGACGAGGGAGAAGTGATGAGGCGCGAAGGCTTCTGACAAGTTGGCCACTGCGCAGAGGACAGGGACATCGAAAAGATTCCAGAATCTCACCCATGAGCCAGCTTGGGCCCCCCTCCCTTGGCTCCCTGCGTCTGCCCATAGGATTGGAACCCTGCTGCCGTAGTAGGAACACAGCAGTTGCTCCAGTTCCAAGTGTTCGAGCCAGCGCACTATCTCGGGCCGCAGCAGGGTGTTCTTTTCCTTGTTTGAGACCAACAAGAGCCAGGGGGGGGGGGCGAGCATTCCCGCCTAAAATCAGCCTGTGAAATAAACTTGCACGAGCCCAAGACAAGTCCCGGCCAAGGCTAACTCTGGTACTTCGGGGGTCCCTCACCGCAACCCCAGCTGAAGGCAACCCAATGCGCCTGTTTCTATTCGAGCCCAACGTTGTTTTGACGCTCATACTGACCAGGTCAGCCCGGCCAGGTTCTGGCCGTTTTGCACCCGAAAGCGCTGTGAAGGTAGATCTTTCTGTCGCACCTGAGCAGACTTACACGACCAGTACCCACCCACTCATCACGCCTCCGTCACTCGCCCCAAAAACAATTGCACACTGCGCAAGCATTCTCTCACACACACATCCACACACACACCCGCGCAACGCCCCGATACACACAGCCTTCTGCCTCTCACCTGCCCCTGCGTGCGTACAGCTCCAGCGCCATCATCTCGTGACGGCCCCGAACCAAAGCTTACTCTCTGAGGCAGTGCGCCCATACACCGGTCGCTATCACCATTACACAGCAAGCACCCTGGTCTGCCGGGTCGCGTCCTGCGGGGTTATTTCTCATACACACAGTAGAGGCTGTTGCTGTGCGCCCGCCCCCCCCCCCCCGATCCCCCCTCGCGAATCCTGTCGCCACGATATCGGCTGGGTGTCATTCCAGCTGCACCAGACCAAGGCACACTAGCTTGCAGCCGCAGTCCAAGGGAGAACACCTTTGCTCCGGCCATCTCTTCGCAGATTGCCCGGCGCAAAGGCTCTTCACTCCGCCACCATTTTCCCAATGTCCCGGTGAGCCCTCCTCCTCCTCCTCTTCTGATCTCTCTGCGCATCTGCGGCCGCCTTCGAGCCAAGACCTCGGACTCGTTCGCAGGGCTCTGCAAGGCTCTGCCTTTCCACCCCCTCCATCCTCCTGTGTTTCTCGGGAGCTGACGCTATCGCCGCCCTCTCTTGATTACAGAGAAAGAAGGACAATTACTGTAGATCACCCAACGTCAACTTCGTCGATCACAGACGGGGACGACGAGCAATACACCGAGAGCGATTCTCAGGCGGACGACGAGGACTGGTCGCATGACGACGACATAGAACCCAGCGACTCGGCTTCCGCGGCAGCAGAATACCACGCCGGACCCCAGCGATCTCACAGTCGGGGTGCTGCGCGCAATCCACCGCGCCAGCACAGCATTCCCCGGCAGCAGAGGTATCCAAGAGCGGCGGCGCCGCCACCACCCCCACCGGATCACATGCAGACCATGAGCAGCGACGCGTATGAAGAATCGATGTACAGCGGGCGGGGCCACTTCGCGCCTCAACAACACCAGGGATACTATGGAGGGAGGGGTGGTTACCCAGGACCCCAGAGCATCGCTAGCGGATACGCACCCCCGCATCATTATGGAGGGCAGATGGTGCCGTTCTCGAATCCCTTCAGTCCAATGTCACAGGGCGGAGGCGCTGGCTACTTTCCGGAGCAGCGGTACGACATGATGCCTTACCAGCAACCCGGCTACTTTGGCGCTGCCGGCCCCGTCGCCGGCCCGCACTACGGCATGCAACCACCCCATCGCTACCCTTACTCACCGCCACTGCCTCCCGCCACCGAGGTGGCGCCGGCCCCGCCCCGGACTCCAGCGCCGGCGGAGGAGAAACCAAACCCTGAGATGGAGAAGATGAAGAAGCAATTAGAGCTGCTGCAGGTCGAGCGTAAGGAGCAGGAAGAGTCCAAAAAGCGGGCCGATATTGAAGCGAAGATCAGAGAGGACGCCGAGCGCGCCTTCAAGATCAGGATGGAGGAGATGCAGAAGGCGCAAGAAGAGGCCAAGAAGGAGATTGAGCTCGCCAAAATTGCAGCCGAAAGGGCCGCCCGGGAGCGCATCGAGGAAGAGCGCAAAGCCGAGGCAGAGCGCCAACGGCAGCACGCAGAGATGCTGGCCAAGGCCGAACGCGACGCCAGGGATCGTATTGAGAAGGAGAGGAAAGAGGAAGCCGAGCGCGCGCGACAACATGCCGAGGCCATGGCAAAGGCCGAGCGCGAGGCCAAGGAGAAGTACGAGGCTGCTCTCAAGGCCGAGGAGGAACGCAAGGCACAGCAGGAGGAAGAGCGGAAGAGGGCGGAAGAGAATGTCCGCCTTAGGCTCGAGGCCGAAGCGAAAGTTAAAGAGGAGGAGAAGAAGCTCGCCGAGAAGAAAGCTGCAGAGGAGGCCGAGCGGAAAAAGCTCTTCGAGGAGGAGATGAAAATCAAGGCGGAGAAGGACTTCCGGGACAAGGTCGCAGCCGACAAGAAGGCCGAGGAAGAGAAGAAGACGGCGGAAGAAGCGGCCAGGCTCAGATACGAGAACGAGGTGCGGGTGAAACTCGAGAAGGAACGCCTCGACGCGGAAGAGGCCAAAAACAAGGAGGAGGCCGCCAAGAAAGAGAGAGAGGAACTCCTCAAGAAGATCGAGGAGGAAACCAAGGTCAAGGTGGCCGAGGAGGCGAAGAAGGCGGCTGGCGACGATAAGGAACCCATCAAATTCAAGGACGCCTTGGGGAGGAAGTTCAACTTCCCATGGAACCTTTGCGCTACGTGGAACGTATGTACATCATCCCCCCCTCCCCCTTTAACCTTTATCATGTGCTCGGTTAACCCCTGCCCACCCAGAGTATGGAGGATCTCATCAAGCAAGCCTTCGCGCACGTCGAGGTTACCGGCCCGCACGTTCAAGAAGGCCACTATGACCTGATAGGGCCTGACGGCGAGATCATCCTCCCCGTGGTCTGGGAGAAGACGGTCCAGCCGGGCTTCCAGATCAGCATGCGCATGTGGCCCATGGACAAGCACCCGCTCCCCGGCCCGCCCAACCCTCAGAACATGACGCCGGAACAACGAATGCACTTTATAATGGAGCAGCGGCGGCGCATGGCCGCTGCCCAGGCGGGCGGCCGCGCAGGGCACCATGGTGGGCACCACGGCGGTGGACACGCCCAGCCCATGAGACCACCACCTGGCTTCACTGGAGGGATGCCCATGGGGGGGATGCCGCCGCCGCCGCCCGGGGGCCGTATGTTTCCGCCGCCGGGCGGCGAAGGGATGATGCGACCGGCCATGGTGGATATAGTCGATGGCGGCCGGCCGAAGAAGGACAAGGGCAAAAAGGCCAAGAAGACGTTGGGTTTCTTTTCTGGTGCCAGTTCCAAACCGAAGAAGGGCTCGGGTTCAAAGAAGTTTGTCTATATCGACCCTCTTATGTACCCCCCAAACTGACGGACCGAATGGCAGGCATTAATTGGGGAAGATTTCTTACGAGGGGGGATTTCCTTCTTGAGCAACACTACTCTGGGTTCTGGCCAGAACTTCCTGGCTGGTTTTTTTTTGGTTGGACATTTGCACTTCTCTCAGCCCTTTACCCAGCGATACCTTTCTGATTTTCAGCATATTCTTTTCTTCTCCCCTCACCGCCGCTCTAACATTTATACAAACTCTTTTGGGCCGACCTGCAGGAATTATCGATCAAGGAATGAGGACATGAAGGAACGAGGGACGAGATACGGAAACGGGAACAGGAACGAGACGAGACGAGATGACACCGACGTGACGCGAGGCGACGCGACGCGACGAGACGAAACGAGACGAGACGAGATCTCACGGCTTGAAGCGAGCTGGGACGGGGAGCGGAGTGCGCACGAAGGCAACGGAAGAGGGCGAGAGGTCTTGCAGCCTGTCCGCGATGTTACGCTTTTTTTCCCTTTTCTCTTTTTTCTTAACCATAACCTCTGGATACCACGCACTTTTAGCGACGCAAAAAGTTCCCTCGGCGCCGACTAAGCCATTCACCCCATGCTAGCAAGGCGCAACTGAACATGAATGAACGGGGCTGGTCTTTATTGTACAAGGCGTGGCCTGGGACCCTGGTCGGAGGGTTGCCCCCCACTGGCCTTTTATATGTCTATACAGCGCTTGGATCTATATCTTGTCTTTTTGTCTAACGTGCGAGAGTCTGGTTAATCATACACATATTCTACCGTCTCGTGCTTTTTGAGTGGTGTTGAGTCTGGTCCATGCGCCCAACGGGCGGCTCATTTCGAGGGCGCCGTGCTCCGGGAGGCCAACTGCTGCGTCCATCGAGCTGAGGCAGCGATGGCAACGCCAGGGCATCTTCATGTCCCGTTGAGTAGTTCGTAAAACAACATGCGCGCGCCGCAAATCACCCCTCCGAGTCCCCGTACAAGTCCCTCGCCCTCTGCTCAAAGGCATCGACCATCTTAATGGCCGTCTCGTCCACGACCTTTGACAGCATCATCTGCACGAGCGGGTCGGCGAGGCGCATGGTGAGGTCTAAGTCGACGGTGGCCCAGGTGCCGATGCGCTTGACGATGGCGTCGCGCACCGTCCACTTGGTGACGAGGCTCTCGAACGGGCTGCCGGCGGGGGCGCCCTCCTGCTTGCCGCTCAGGGCCTCGATGCTCTGGCCCGGGACGCAGACGATCCTGCTCTTGTACGACTGGGTTATGGGGCCGAAGCCGACGGTGAGCTCGCCCTCGGTCGGCCAGGCGCGTCCTCCTCCCGCGCCTCCGTCGGCGTCGGCGTCGGGCCTGGACCACGCCGTCACGCGGCTGTGCGGGCAGTAGGGGAGGAAGCTCGAGTACGCGTCCACGTCGACGATGAGGTCGTAGAGCTTCTCGCGGGAGTACGGGAGGGTGCGGGAGACGTTGATGGTCAGGGGCTTGTTCGACTGGAAGACGGAGTCGAGGAAGGTCCGGCGCTGGCGCTGGGACAGGGCGGGAGGAGTAGGGCGGATGAAGGCCCGGCTGGCCAGCCTGAGAGGGCCGGGACCCTTGGCAGCCATTTTCGAACGCGGAGGTCGAGGCCGACTGTTATTGTGCGATCATTATACGTGTGTATTGGGCAATGCGCCGTGTCTTTCTTTGGGTTGAGAATTGGCGATGATGACGAGACTAGGAACTCAGAACTTCTGAGATTACTGTCGGTTCCGACCTCGGCATTCGGCCAGGCCTAGTCGGGCCCCACGTCTCAGAGCTTGGGCCACACTATTTTTGAGAGGCTCCATAGCGCCGACATCAAAAAGCCTGCTGAAAATTTCACTATCACCTTCATTTGACCTTCACAACTACCACGTCCACAGCAGCAAGACTTGTGCTCTTGCATCACCATGCTGTGTCGCTCTCACGTCCAGTCAGACCGTCTTCGATAACACTCGAGGAGTGATCAAGACCCTCACGGCTAGCAGATATGGCCACAGCACCAGAGGTCGCAGCTCAGGCAGCTCCTCCCCCATCAGAGCCTCAGGTTAGGGCTGCTGATGCGCAGGAGGAGTTTGTCGAGGGCGTGTCGACTCTCGCTGTCACCGGCGACGGTGCCCTTCCTCCGCACCGATCACACAACCCTCAATTCAACCAGAAGCGGACCGACCCCTTCCAGTTCGGGTCTCGATTCCTCGAAGAGGGCGACGACCCTTTCGAGTTCAACGCCTGGGACCACGTGGAGACTGACGACGCGTTCAAGGAGTTCGCTGAGCAGCAGTACGAGCTGCAGCGTCAGTCTCCCGTCTCCGACTTTGACAAGAGTAAGTGAAACTGGCAACACATGCACCACTGCTCTTCTACACCAACGGCCTTTTGTGATGATTTACATATCACAGCATAGTTCATCTGACTTCATGATGACCATATTGTACTCGTTATTAGTCTTTCGCTCCCATCTGACTGGCCACATCTACCTTGCACTTTTATTGTCTGCTGTCTCTTGTTGATTACGGCTCGCTGACTCTGGCAAACAGAACGTTTCAATTCAGACCCTGCCAAGTGGTGGAATTTGTTCTACAAGAACAACACTTCCAACTTCTTCAAGAACCGCAAGTGGTTGCAGCAGGAGTTTCCCGTGCTCGACAAGGTAACCAAGGAGGATGCCGGCCCCGTCACCCTCTTAGAGATAGGAGCAGGTGCCGGCAACACCGCATTCCCAATTCTGGCGCAGAACAAGAACCCTAAGCTCAAGGTCCACGCCTGTGACTTCTCCAAGAAGGCCGTCGAGGTCATGCGCTCCCACGAGAGCTATGACACCGAGCACATGCAGGCCGACGTGTGGGACATCGCCTCGGACGAGCTCCCTCCCGGCCTCGAGGAGGGCTCGGTGGACGTCGCGCTTCTCGTCTTCATCTTCTCTGCATTGAACCCGTTGCAGTGGAAGAGGGCCGTCGAGAACGTGCACCGGCTTCTCAAGCCCGGCGGCCAGGTCTGCTTCCGTGACTATGGAAGAGGAGACCTTGCGCAGGTCCGGTTCAAAAAGGGCCGCTACCTCGAGGAGAACTTCTACATCCGTGGCGACGGGACCCGCGTGTACTTCTTCGAGAAGGACGAGCTTGCCTCCATCTGGACCGGCGAGAAGTTCGGGCTTGAGGAGGGGAATGAGACGGACGCGGAGAAGCCGCCGCTGTTCGAGGTACAGGACCTCGGCTTTGACCGCCGTATGCTTGTCAACCGCGCCCGCCGTCTAAAGATGTACAGGTGCTGGCTACAGGGTAGATTTATCAAGAAATAAAGTTGTGTTCTACCACTCCACTGTCCTCAACGATCTCACGCTTCAGGATGCACGATGGCTCTGTCACTCGCTGGCAAAAGAACATGCATACTATCCATGTGTACAATGGTGATGATATGATTTGTACAGAAATGTGGCCACCTATTAGCCACACATCCCTCACAGCTTGCTCTTGCCTCCCTCAACATAACTGGTCCCCAGCCTAAGCATCTTCTCCGCCTCAGCGACCATCTCCCTCACAATCTCGCCTGCGGGCTGCACCTTCTCGATGGCACCGGCGACCTGGCCCATGAGGTGCGGCAGGTCGACCTCGTTGCCCTCCTCGATGTCGTGCTCGAGCGGGACGACGCCGCCGTCGCACAGCTCCTTGATGCGGTCTGGCCTCTCGTGCCACGCGCGGATGTAGTCGTTTGTGCGCATGCGCAGGGGCCGGCCCGAGATGACGAGCGTGCGCTCCGTGTCCTGGAGGCCGCAGCTGACGACGCTGGCCTTGTGCTCGGCGCTGCACCCGGCCTCGTCGCTGGCCACGAACCGCGTGCCGACCCACACGGCCGCCGCGCCCTGCATCAGGCTGCTGGCCAGCCCGCGGCCGTCGGATATCCCGCCCGCGGCGACCACGATGGCGGGCCGTTCCCCGCCCAGCAGCGCGGGCCTGTACCGCGCCGCGACGTCGGCGACCGCGGGGATGAGGATGCTGCTCGCCACGTCGCCCGTGTGCCCGCCGCCCTCGCCGCCCTGCGCGCACACCATGTCCACGCCCAGGTCGAGCGCCTTGGCCGCGTGCTTCGGGTGGCCCACCATGTTCATGACGTAGATTCCCGCGCCGTGCAGCCTGTCAATAATATGTTTCGGCGGGACCCCGACGGCGCTGACGAAGAGCCGCGCCCCGGACTCGATGGTGATGTCGATGAGCTCGTCCAGCTTGCCGCCCGTGTAGTCGTGGTTGGTCTTGCGCGCCCCGCCGCCCAGCTGCGGCAGCGCCAGGTCCACGCCGAAGGGGAGGTCCGGCCGGCTGAAGTTGGCCTTCATCTCGGCCACGATCTCGCGCAGCTGCGCCGGCGTGTACATGAAGCCGCCGATCACGCCCAGCCCGCCCGCGTTGGACACGGCCGCCGCGAGGCGCCCGCCCGACACGCGCGCCATCCCCGCGAGGATGATGGGGTGCTGGATCCCCAGCAGCGTGGTTATCGGCGTGGTTATGGGCCCGGCTGGCGCCATTGTGAGCGGTGGTCGTCCGAATTTGGCAGGGTAACTAATTCAAATGGCTAGTCTCAGCCGCGCCTCGAGATCGTGTTTGCTGATGTTGATTCCTGAGTGATGTTATACCAGCAGCAGTGGAGTTTACAAGTGGACAATGAGCATTCTAAGCGACAAGTGACATTCGAAGTGTAAGTCAGTCATGGGCCATATGTACAACAGGCTTCGTCCATCATTTTTATAAGAGACTGTAAGGTAAGGTACCATTGTAGTTGCATCTTTTTGCCCCTTCTGTCACCCCCCCTGTCACCGGGAATCTTTCTCGAAGAATGCGGAGCTGCCGAGGCATCTTCGGATCGCACCCCGCGCCTATGGATTCTGGGGTAGCTTTGCCGCCTGTACGTCAGCAGGTCAGCAGCAGGTGTGCGTGTGAGGTGGACTTGTTGTCCTCCTGGGATCTGGCTTGTCACTTGTCAGGCTCCTGCAGCCCCAAGATTGTGTTTCAGTCCCTACACGATTTTTGCCCGATTTGGCATGCAGCTCATGGCCCAGTCTGCGCGGACGGTAGTGCCCAGAGTTGCCCACCGAGACTTCACATGCGTCGCTGTCACTGTAGGCAAATGGTAATTGTATATATTGTATGCAAAGATTGTGCATGATTCGCTGGGAATCGTCTATCGACGCAACAATTCTAGAAAGCAAAACACCACCGTCTCCTTCAAAATTACTTTTCACAGCAAAAGAATACTTTCTGTTTTCAGTATTTCGATTCGTTCCCAATAATCACACCCTTTTTTTTCTTTCTCTGTTCGCTTCCTGGAGCGCTGACATCGATTCAGATGTCGTTCTCAAGGACCGCCAAAGCACCGGGCTCGCTGCAGACGTAAATCACGTCGTGGTTGTCCGAGAAACCGTTGAAGCGAGTGGCAGAGCACTTGGTGTAAGCGCCCATATCCTCGAAGTACAGCCAGTCACCGACATCCAACGTCTGGTTGAAACGAATGCTCTCGCTGATGCGGTCAATGCCGTCGCAGGTCGGGCCCCAGATGCTGTACTCCATTCCGCCACCCGTGACGGGTCGGCCAGCAATGGTGTTGTAGTAGTCCTGGCCCGCGGCCTGCAGAACGTGGGCCACCGGGTTCTGGTGGTCAAACATGATGCTGCTAAAGTTTCCGTAGACGCCATCGTTGACGTACACCATGTAGCTGTTGTCGTCGCCAGGATGGTTCTCAACGGTTCGACGCGCAATGATGTTGCAGGCCAGCGTGAACGCTGTCGAGGCGTAGAACCGGCCAGGCTCGGCAATCAGGTTGATGCCCGAGTGCGCCGGGAAGTACTCGTCGAGTGCGGCGCGCAGAACACCAGCCATTCCCTCAAAGGTGGAGTCGCTGCAAAAGCCGCCACCCACGTCCAAGGTCTTCATTTCGAAGCCGTACGCAGTGCCTTGCTGGAAGACGGTATGCGCGTCTTGCACGGCCTTGAGGAATGCCCTGGGGTCGGAGGCCCCGGACCCGACGTGGAAGCTCACGCCGACAACGTTCAGCCCGAGCTCCCGCGCGGTGTGCAGCAGGCCATCGGTCATGTCCATGGAGGCACCAAACTTCAGGCTCAACCGGCACAGGCTGGAAGAGTCATCGGTGTGGATACGCAGGAAGAGCTCAGCCTCTGGGAACAGCTTGGCGATCTTGCGCAGCTCGTCGGCGTTGTCAAAGGTCATCTGGCGGACACCAGCATTGGCGACGTAGCGGACGTAAGAGTTGGTCTTGCAGGGCTGCGCGTAGATGACGCGCTCAGGGCTGACCCCAAGGTTGAGCACCTGCTCGATCTCCGTCTTGGAGGCGCAGTCGAAGCCGGTGCCCAGGCTGGCCAGGAGGCGCAGGAGCTGGGGGTCCGGGTTGCACTTGACGGCGTAGAAGGGCTTGACGCGCGGGAGGTTGAGCTTCCACCTCAGGTGCTGGCGGTAGACCTCGCCGAGGTCAGCAACGAAGAAGGTATCCTCATCGCCAGGCTCGCAGAACTCGTGATCGATGTTCTCGACACGCTGGCGCAGGGCGTCACCAATCAGCTGCTTGGGAGAGACGCGGCCGTAGTGGGCATTGTCGTCATGTTCGAATACAGCGCCATGGTCTTTGATGGACTTGGTCGAAAAGATCCGATTATTGATGTAATCAACAGGTGAGATTGTATCGACGAGGGTAATTGCCATAACCATATCCCGACTCTTGTTCGTTGGGCTGATGCTGAGCCTGGCAGACGCGCTTTGAGCTCTTGAGTGGTAGTCCTGTGGAGGATTGACCTTTGTGGATTGAAGAAGTCTCGACAACGAGATGGGTGTTAAGGGGGTCGGAAACGGTAGCAAACTGTTCCCTGGATCGATTGGCGAGGCCTCCGCGACTCTCCCTCCGTAAGAGAGAGGGTCTCTAGAAGACTCTTATTCGGCAGCTTAGGTTGGGGGGTGAACTCGGGGTCCAAAGTGTGGTACGGGAAGTCGAAAAACGGCAAAGACTCGGGGCCTTTAGTTGACTTCAGCAGGTGGAGGCGGAACGACGCAGAGGATGTGGAAGGGCTTCCGATGGGCGAAATCTTGATCAGATACGAATGCTACGGCCGAGGAAGCCGTCTTAGCGACGAGCCTTTGTGAGACCAAAGGCAGTCTGAATGGGTTGTCTGAGGGGGTTTTGGAGGCCGCTGAGGTATTTTCTCGTCAGTCGTGTGGTCTTTCCAAGTTGGTTCACTGACGTAGTGCGTGGTGAAGAGACGATGGTTTGCTGAGGGGACAGGAGCGGGAAGAGATGTTGGTGAGCGATTTCTAGACGGCCCAGGCGAATTCGGTGGTCGTGTAGATAAATGAGGTCGGCAAGTCGCGAGGACTGTTGTGGCCTGGGGCTATGCTTGATGCCTAAGGGGGATCGCGATCGCGATCGGGCGCAGAGGCCGTATTTCCGTTCCTGGACGCAACATACCTGCAACTGGACAGCGGTGGGGAAGACTGAGTCACCGGCGCGGGTGGTGCCCGGAGTGAATAGAGCCTGAGCGGTGAAGTCTGGTTGTAGAGAGATGCAGTGTCGGGGGGACAGCAAGGTGCAAGGACTAGCTGGTGTTGGTTGGAAGGTTGAAGTTTTGTGGATGATGCTGATGCTGATGACCTCTGATGGCTGATGTGGTAAGAAACCTTATGTGGTGGGGTCTGGAGCGAATTGTCTGGCAGGGAGTGGGTCCTTTCTCCTTGCTTTCATGCCCTCCTCGTTCGCGGGCCGGGTTCGAATTTTCTCGCCTGTGGTTGATGTAATTGGTAGGGATCGGCCTGGCAGGAGCTGGCGGGGCCTTTTTTCCCTGGCTACGCCTGGCCACACCTGGGGCCCCAAACTCTGGCTCGCCACTCCTGTCGGCCAAGCAGTCACCACCAACAAGCCAAAGCCACACTGCAGCGAAACATGGCCCGTCACAGAGGCGGCGCACAGACCATCTGCAGCCACAACGCCTGCCCGTTGGATCTGTCTAACAACCTTGGGAGTGTGCACTCCGTAGCTCTACGACGTTCAGATTCATACAGGCATGTAGGTATTTGTGTCTACGTCGGGCAACTAGAGCACCTGTTGCTCTCGGCAGCTTGATCTTGGTTTTTCTCACAACACGTGCAGTCCCCTGTTAGGTACATCAGCTCTGCCCTTAGCACCCAACCCTTACAACCAATTCGCGACTACCTTATTTAGCATACTCGTTCACTCCGTGTAGCCTCTAATACTCAGACTACTGAAATAGCTCCCCCTGTCTCCTATGAGTCGCCTGCATTGAGCCGGCCTTTTTCTTTCAAAAAAAAATCTCTGGCTCACGACCTCGAATCCAAAGCATCACCCAGAATCAAAGAGCACAATGGCGGAGAAGAAACCACTCCTATCATATCTTGATCTTGTGCAACGCGTGGACTCGTACGTGTTGAGAGATATCCCAACTCACATGAGATGACTGTTGCTGATCACAACCCCAGCTGGCCATACATTTCCAAAGACCGGCAGGCATATCGTCAACATATGGAGGACTACCATTACTTTCTCATCCAAGGCCACGACAAGCCAGTTGGCTACATCCACAATCATTTCATCAATGAAATGGCCTTGCCCGAGTTCTGGGTCCTTGATGGCGAAAAGAAATCCCTGACACTCACAGGTGGATCTGAGTTTGAAACGCGAACTCGTTTGATGAGGGAGACGCTGCGCAAGAATCATGAATCCAAACAAGTACCTGGACTACGATATTGGGCAAACGAAGAATTTCCACTTTATGCGGCCAGCGGCGAGCACATTTTGGACATGGATGGTTGTGGTGTAGACATGTTTGGCATTGTCAACTACTCAGTCCACATGATTGGATGGGTCATGACCGCCGAGGGTATGAAGCTTTGGGTTCCTAGACGGGCGCTCACAAAGATGAGGTTTGCAGGAATGCTGGATAATACCGTCGGTGGGAGTCTAGCGACAGGTGAGAAGCCTATCGACGGAATGGTGCGAGAATGCGAGGAAGAGATCTGCTTGGAACCAGCCTACACAAGACCCAACATTCGAGCTTGCAGAACCAACTCTTTTCAGCTTACCGTCACCGACCTCCTGGAACCTGGCTGTCAGCATCAAGTGCAGTACCTCTACGAGATTGAGCTTCGCCAAGACGTTGTTCCCAGAATTGGGGACGGTGAGGTCGGCGAATTGCACCTGATGTCTATCGAGCAGGTACAACAAGCTCTGAAATCCGGAGAGTTCAAGCTGACCTGCAACATGACATACTTGGCATTTCTCATTCGCCACGGATATGTCACCGCTGAGAATGAGCCTGATCTGGTGGAAATCTGCGCTCGGATGCACCGATATCACGACTTGTTCATTGCTTGAAGTCTGGACTGTTTGCTTCACTTCCTCACGCTCATTCGGGGGCTTGATGGAATCCACAACGCAGTCGAACGACTCTGCTGGATTAGAGCCCTTGAGATTTTCAAGTTGGCGCCTGAAGAATGGTGGTCAAAGGTGCAAGGTCTGTATCTGACAAACAACCTCAATATTTAACCTCGAAAAGATAGCCTCTCGCTGACACAAAGTCGTAGCTATGACCGGGTCGCTGGCTAATGTTTACACATACACAGCGCTGCTGCAGCATGGACAGATAATGCTACGAATGGAGGTCTCGCACGGTGGACACATATCGCACGGCCATCAGGTCGAAAAACGAAAAGTGTCCGAAGCTTCACATCGTTTTCGGTCCATCCCCTATCATGTGAGTTCGACCATCGTCCTCATTGACTACGAGGAAATTGCCGAGCTGTCCCGCAGCCATAGTCCCAGACTCCTTGTCACCGGCGGCTCAGCACACTGCCGTCACATTGATTTTCCAACCCTGCGAAGGATTGCAGACAAGGTAGGGGCACCCATCCATTACGATATGTCTCATGTTAGTGACCTCGTTGCATCTGGCAACTTCCCATCACCATTTCCATATTGCGGTGTGGTGACGAGCACATCTTACAAGACATTTAGAGGCCCACAGGGAGCTCTTATATTCTTTCGCCCGTGGATGCGGGAAGCCATAAACTCGACTGTTCTCCCACAATTTCAATGTGGAACGAGCTATCGAAAGATCTATGTGATTGCTGCAGCCTTACGCCAGGTACGAAGTGCTGAGTACCTAAGAGAACAGCAGGAGTTCCTGGTGAGCGCATAAGCACTGGCTCGAGTCCTCATGGAAAGGGGATTCGATCGGGGTTCTGGAGGTACAGACAGGCACATGTTGATACAGGATCTCGAGAAACATTCCGTCTCGGGATTCGAGGTAGAACAGGTCCTAGGCCTGGTCAACATGATCGCAAACCAGAACACTACACCTTACAATTCATTAATGTCACAGAGTTCCTCAACCGAGGTGTCACACTCGCTTGCGGCCTGCTTGACGAATTCAGATCTAGCAGGGCTTGGTAAGCTGATGATTCTCGGAAAACTCTCAGAAGGAAATTCAGTGCCTTTCGAGGCAACGGGAATTGGCATCCTGGGCTTCTTCAATTGAGGATGGATGTCCAAAAGATGGCAAGAAAATACCGCTTACCAGAGCATTTGTATCCACCTTCGGCGTAATACTTGGGACACTAGCTTGCAGATCTCTAGAGTGCAGAGAGGGCCGAAGGCTCCCAAAAGATAAGATTTCGTCTGCGGTCTTGCTTCTGCTTATTTACGCATCATACCTCTCAAATAGCACCTCTCCACCAGTACTTGGTCATGTCGAGCGATTGATCGTGATATGTTGAAATGCTCTCCGTATCCGCGTCACCTCGTCTTTTTGATCTCCTCAGACGATAACATCAATCTGCATCTAGGAAATCTAACAGTAAAATATGGCTTGTCCATATGTGTGGACCTGTTGTCAACATTCCCCAAAAGTGCTCAACAATTATTGTTTGAATAACGGCAAGAGGTATAACCCAGCAAGCCAAAAACACCAGAGGTTCCAGACTAGCTTATCCGAAGGTTCGTGCTGGTACAATGTAGTCAATACAGATATAGAACTGCCGACTCCAAGTGGCAGCCACCGCACGAGAGGAATCTGAACGTTGCAGGACAGGGGAAGTATCACCGACCACAGCACCACAAAAACAGCCAGAGACCACCGAGCCACTGTCTCTCCATATAACAAAGGGAGCGTCTTCCTCTGCCGTGCCCGGTCCCCCTTCATATCCGGCATGTCCTGAGCATGCACCGTAGTGGCGATCACAGCAGCCGTCAAGAGCATCCAGTATAAGCGCCAGTCCTGGGACCAAGTATTCTGTTCTCCTGCGTCCTCTGCCACTAGTACGGTGAGACCTCCCCATCCAAGACAGGACAGACCCGCAGCGTTGACCACATTGCGCAGAATCGGCCCGGTACTGGAGCCTTCGAGGTCGTTATACAGCCACAACAGGGTAGTAAAGGTCACACTAGGCGTAAAAGCACTAAGGGTGTGGATTGCAGCGCGTGGATAAGTGAATTAGTGGTTATATAGGTAGTTATATAACCATAAGTAGCCTATAGTAATTATTAAGAAAGCTATAGCCTCTAATTATAACCTACCCTAGATAAGAATAATTAAAATATACTAATTATATACCTAAACTTATTATAAATTATTATATATATATATAAAATCTAACTAATATTAATTAGTAATTACTTATATAATTATAAAATAGTAAGATTAAAAAGGTAAACTATTATTATTATTATTTATATATTTACTTTAATTATAAATAATATACCCTTAAGTAATAATATCTGCGCTATAATTAACCTTATTATAGTCCCTAGGATTACTAATATACTATACTAATAATAATTAAATTATAGTAGTAATACCTACTCTAATTATAGATAGTATATTAATATAATTAT
>JBBWSL010000187.1:0-83113 GCA_038088545.1 Diaporthe humulicola
TATATAATCCTAACTTAAATCCTATTAAAAATATATAGGCGGAAATAAAGAGATAACTTAATTATTACTATTATATTAAAAACCTTATTAGTAAAGCTTTTAAAAATATAATTTTTAAAACCTAATAAAACTTAAACTTAGAGTTTTTATAAGTATATTATATATCTATTCTAAAGTATTATTAAGACTATTTATAAAAAAATAGTAATCTTATAAAGTATTAAATATTTATAAGGAATAATAAGGAGGTTATAAGGGGAATATTTAGTATTCTATATATACCGTTATATTTACACCTAGTTCTATAATATCTACTTATATAAATTTAGTATACTTATATTATATACTATAAATCCGTAAGCAGTAATAAAAATGCTAATCCTGATAGGCATAACTTTGGAATCCTTGCGCGCTGTACTATCTATCTAAAGTGTTGTCTTGTTGTCCTCTTTTGGTGTGTAGTGTCTTGCTGGGATGGGATGAGCAATGGGGTGGCGATAGTGGCGTGCGCCGGGCGTTGGTTGACTGCAGGCGCAAGATCGGGGGACCACCCCGATCAACCCCCACCTGTGAAGGCGATCAATGTGGGGAGGGCAGCGGGAAGCTGTTGAGCTGCAAGGGATAAGCTGGTGGAAGGTGACGGTGGGGAGAAAAGTCTTGGCGACGGGCGGGAAAAATACACATCTTGGACCAAACACAGGGGCCAAACAGTAAACCCATTGTCTAGAGTATGCATTAAGGTTTTTTTTCAAGCTGCTTCTACCACTCACAATAGCGATATTGATATCTAAGTTTAAGTCTTACTCTTCAAGAACATAAATCAACCATGGTCTTTGTATAATAGATCGTCATGTAACACTTGCATTCGAACCAAGTAAACAAACTGGGATTCGTAATTATAGAAAAGAAAATCATCTCATTGAAGCATATTAAAACAAGTTCAGTCATCTCATGAACCATCATAGAGCTATTTCGGAATTCTGAGATGCTAGCTCTCTCTGATGATGCTGTCTACTAGATCAAGTCCACGAAGTCTGTATCTGGAGACAACCAGCATCGTTATCACTTTGGATGGTGCGTGTGTTGCCAGTTCAAGATCATATAAGACCATTCTAACTGAGTGTGCTTCCCTGACTCGTTTTCACGTGTCTGATTTGTCCGCTAAGAGGACTGAGGTATGCCTGATTTTCGTACTGAATATCTACCTCTTGATATTTCACATCGGATATTTCCGACAGGTCCTCATGAAGCAGTAGCGAAGCTGGCACTGCACTCCATGGCAAAACCAAAACATCGAGCGTACCAGCCCTGCGACCAGTAGCTAAGCTCAACGCAATGAGGAGCACCTAGGACCAAGCTTCCCTCCACTCGCGTGCTGTTGGTGAAAGCATGCACGCAGCGATCGATCTCCTCCTGGTTCACGACAAAGAAGGGATCGTCATCCACCAACGAATACATGACCGGTGTCGTAACAGCCGGTGCCCATTTCTCCTTCCAGACAGCCATCCACTTGCTCGAGAATTCCGAAAGCTCCGGAATGGGAGCCACCGCGTTCAGGCGATCGGTCTCCTTCAACATCTCAGGGTCATATGTCCCAGGCTTAAACATCACAGCGTCCTTGCCTTCGGCTGCCATCAGGGCATGATCGTCGTCCACTTTGGGGTAAGCTGGAGTTTTGCCCTTCATGAGCGCGGACTGTGTATCCCCCATGCCACTCGCGATCAGCCCGGCCAGCGGGTAGGACGGCTGCGCATCCCGCGCGTGCATGGCCGCCGTCGCGACGCCGACCATGACGCCGAGGCTGTGGGATAGCAAGACGATGCTGTTGCATCCGTTCGGACGGCCGAATTCGGACCAGAGTTTTGGGAGTATGAAACGGTGCATCATGTTGGCGCTCTCCGTGGTGAAGTCCGAGTCTGTCGGTATGGGAAGGATCGAGCTGGTGCCACCGTATGATGGACGATCGATCGTTACGAATGGTACGCCGAAAGCATTGCTGGCTACAGAAGCCGAGTAATTCGGTAGTGCGTCGAAGTATTGGTGGTCGTAACAGCCTCCGTGAAGGGCGACAATTAGGGATCGGTACTGGAGCGGTGGGGATGTTGGCTTTGGGATCGAGTGAGCGCCTGACACGCTGCCATTGTTGGAAAGGGTCAACTTAAACGACTGCATTGTATATGCTGTCGATAGTAGTCGCTATTTGGGCACAGCAATGAGTAGGTCAATCAGTGGCATGTGTTGTAACGGACGACTGAGAAAGCTTTCAGATGGCGCATGAGACGTAGAGTTTAACACTTTATGTGATAGCTTATATCGGACTTAAAGCAAGTAAGTTTCAGGATCAGAGCCCAATTCCAGGATGAATAACAACGCCGTTGCACTTTCTAATCCACTCCTCCGCATAAGAGGTTACAAAATGGACGAGTTTTATGGGGCGAGTCGTGCACTGAGAAGAGATTTTACACTGTCCAGGGGCAGCCACGGAGTTAGTTTATAAGAGCGTTAGTTATATCCGAACGGTGCACTAATATGGGAATGCTGAGATCATGCCCCTCAGAATCTTTTGTCACGATGAGTGGATTACTTTTGTTATATCAGTAGCGACTTCTTACTGTCATTTCATTTTTCTTGTTGTTCTTAATAAGATCCTTGCGTCTATCAAATCGAAGAGAATCTCAGTCACTTCTCGCTCTGACAAGTGCCCTGAACCTCGAAACAGCATTCTCGTTCTGCGCATCAAGATCAACGTTATTCGTAAAAACCGCGCCAGCACCCATGATCTTCCTCGTCTTGTCTAAATCACGCCCAACACCTGGCTCGATGAAGGCATACATCCGCCCAAACTGCCTGCTTAGGGCAGCGACCTTCTGCGATCTCGGTCTGCGCACCTCATCGTACGCCTGCAGCGCGGCGTCGACCTCCTCCAGCTTCTTGACCTCCTTGAGCAGCGCGTTCAGCACGGCGGCATCCTCGACCGCCTGCGCGGCGCCTTGGCCGTTGAAAGGGAATGTGGCGTGCGCAGCATCGCCAACGATGCATACCCTGCGCTTTGCGTAGAAAGGTGCTGGGTCGTGGTCTGCTATTGGCCAGCCTGCGGAGGGATCGCGCCTGATGAGCTCGGCCAGGTCTTGACAGTCTTTGCGCCAGGTGTTGAAGCTGTCGAGCGTTTTCTCGCATTTGGCCCTCCAAGTGGTGGCGGCATCTGTTGAGCCGTCTGGCGTATCAGTTGCTCTGAGATCCTGCGAATATGCGGCGATGGTAATCTCTTCTGCGAAATGTATTGGGATCGAGTTGAGGTAGCCACCGTCGCCGCAGAAGATTGGCACTCGATTCAGGAGACCTGGATTGAGGGCCTTGGCTTCGGCGGCAGGAACCTTGCGCATGACAAAAGACCATTGATCGTGGTTGACCGGGGAGGCGGCTGGATGATCCGCGCCAAGTAGGTATTTCCTCGTCACGCTGTGAATACCATCGGCGGAGATGAGCACATCCGTCCGTACAGTTGTGCCATTATCGAACGCGAGGACGATCTCTCTGCCGTCCTCTTCGACTTGACTCAGCCGCCATCCGAAATGAACTGCGTCCTTGGGCAAGAGACTATACAGCCCTTCCAGCAAGTCGGATCGAGCCACCGTCTTTCGTCCCTTGGCCTTTCCCAGCTCAGCGAGGATGTTTTCTTCTCCCTCCACCTCGTCGCCGATGAGCACAGTGGTGGCGAGCTCTTTTTCCCTATCGGCCATTAGTGTCGCCCGTGCGAAGTACTCGTCGTGCAGAGCCTGATCGATGTTCGCCAATGCTCGCATGGCATTGCCGTGAAAGGCGAGACCTGCGCCTATGTCCCGATACTTCTCTGTTGCTTCATAGACAGTAATTTGGAGATGTTGCTGAGCGATTAAACCCCGAGCTAAGGTCAGACCGGCTATATCTCCGCCAGCGATGGCGACTCTGATAGGATGCTGTGTGGCCTTAGAAGTCATGATGGAGACGCGTGCAGATTTAGAAAGTTACGAGAATGGACAGCTTGCCAATTATCAATTAGCTGATGGTAGATACGGAATCTCCAGACATCTCATTGACGGCTGTGATCTTCGTCGTGGATGCTGACAGTATATTACCGGTACCTTTAATGGTTGCCTGGACTAGCCTATAAATAGTCCGAGAACTCCGGAGCGCCGCTAAGGCGGCTCAGAAATGAGCTTGAAGACTTCCCCAGTACTACATACAGGAGGTCTGGCTGGTCTAGCTGGTAACTAGCAGGTGGCAGGAAGCAGGCATCCTAAGGAGGTCCTGGACCCCCCCTTCCGGGTTCCAGCTCACCACCATGCACACTCTGAATAAGACCAAGCAGTACACCCTTATATTTTGACGGATTATTCTGAACGGGCTGACAATCAGTCACCACCAGCCGTTCACAATCCTTTCGCAATTGTGACACAGAAGATGCCAACGAGCACTAATACACATGGCGCCAAGACAAGATTTTTCCAGGCAGCATGAACCCCGCTGGACAGATTTGAGATATCTGCTTCTCCCCACCCCTATATTGACGCTCTGTAAAAGTGATTGGGTAGCTATCTACATTGTGAACCACAGATAGCCTAATAACAGGGGAAGTTGTACAAAATAAGACAGCCCTTACACCGGTCTCACCGGCCTCGTCTAAGAGCCCTTCTTTCAACCGTCATGCACGTAGACGACAACCCTTTCTGGTTAGAGCAAGACGGTCCTGGTCTCAGATGTTAAGACTTGTTTCAGCCTGTGTTGTTCCAGCCGACCTTCAAATGAACACTTTCTTATAGTGATAATCGAGGGACAAACTTGAGCATGAATCGAGCGCTATTCCGAACCAGAATACACGGTCTGTAGATACAAAGCGGGTGCATGTGCCAATTATGTTGATATCTAAATATTGGGCCGAATCCTGTGTTTGGCAATACCCCACAAGGATCTGGGTCAGCTGGTGTGGACGTATACACTTCGATCGCCAACCGATCAATGACGACTGGAGACAGCTTATGTTGCTTTTTTGTTAGGGAGAAGAGGATTACCTCCGTAGTGACTTAAAATTGTACGACCTCAAGAAAACGCCCCGAGGCTGGGCACTTTACAAAACCGCCAAGCTGAGCTCCACGGCTACCACGAAATTATTGTTACCTCAGCTGACAGAGAGAAGATCATGGTGGCCAAGATTATCTTATATATAATATAGGCAGTCAAGTATAACAAGTACCTTGGCCTTAACACGTTTCCACGAAGTGCCCTGGATAGTCGATCCCTCCAAGCAAAGCCCGATCAGGGACTTCAAACATTACGGAGTATATCCAGGGAGGATGTGACGAGATGGAAGACCTAATAAATCTTGGGCCATTGACCACGAGGTACAGTCCAGCCGATAGTGGTTGTCACTCAATGTTCGTCCTTAATGGTACCGAAATAGTCTTACCCACCATTCAAGGGGAACAGACTTCCACGCATTCCTACTTCAGGCGTACTTACGGCGACATAACTGCTTCTGGTTGCTACCCTCCGAACTACATGACTGCGTCTGATTTCCAACCATATGGAACAATCCGATACTACTCTCCAGGGGTATGTCCATCAGGGTATGACATAGCTTTTACGTGGAAGGCGGTGAACCAAGCCACTGTCAGTGAAGCCACTGGAGACGTGGCTAAAAGGGACACAGAGGCAAGCAGCCATGAAACCACGACAGCAATATGCTGTCCCCAGTAAGTAAATACTTCATTGATGAAAGGGTGCAAAGGGTCCCCATTGTGATCAAAACTGTACTCAGTATCTGAGACGAGGTTGCTGATGAAATAGTACGCAGTGGCTATCCTGTAGCAGGCGAATATCAATATGAAACTTGCCATTCGGAAGCAACTCTCCCAGGATTTACAGGGACGGTTTACAGCATCTTTGCAACGTCTCAATGGGTACAATCAGGATGGAGTGTATCGAGTACTATTACAGGTTCTACCGTCACGACCTTGTATCCTGGAAGGGACATGGATGCCACGGTTTCCGCTGCTGGAATAGTGGTCATGAGGTCAGACGGGGATCTGGAGTGGCGGAATGAGCCTGGAGAGTCGTCGTCGAGTCCAAACGCTCTGAGCCAAGGAGCCATCGCAGGGATTGCAACGGGCGCAGCCCTTGGAGGGATCCTTCTTCTTGGGAGCATTACAGCAGCGATCATCATCGGAAAGAAGCGGAGAAAGCAGGCTGAGGAAACAGATCGGACAACACGCCATAATTCGACTCACGGCAAGGCTATCTATCTACAAGCAGAAGAACTCGTCGATGGACAACCTGTGGGGGCCGAAGTGGGGATCGAGGGAGCACGTGTGTCACCCAAGACTCTAGGGGAGCTAGACGCCACCAGGCCGCCAGGAGAATTGCAGACCTTCGAGAGGCCGGTGGAGATGCTGGGTGATGGCGGTAGGAGGATAGTGGAGCTACCTGTGTAGGGGCGTCTGGTCATGTGGATTCGGAGGAATAGTCGGTGTCGCATGGGGACACTGCGGTCCATCAATCTGGGACCATTTCCCGTGAAGGTGCCAATTGTGACCCATCTGGCAACTTATCATAGGATGTGCTATGGTACCTAGATAAGAGGAACCATATACGTGCGGCGATGATACAGCAAGCCATCACGATAGATCACGCTATGGTGCCTGTCAGGCCTTGACTGGGCACATTGTATTCACCCAAACTGGCGGTATGATAATTTGAACTCGGGGCGTGGAACACGGTTTTTTTTTCAACCTAACCTTCTCATACGGAGGCCTTTCGCAATCCAGACTGAACAATTATTTCTAAGCGGTCGGGTCGGGTTGTTGGCCGGCCACGGCTAAAGTACAGCGGTCGTCGGGATCTGATTTGCATCCGCCTGAGCAATCTTGTCATCGTGCCGCTTTGTAATAACTAGCGTGCAAAACAGGATCATCATGGTAGACATACACATATGTATATATGAGCCCTTCAGACTTACCATCACGTTGCATCGAAAAGTCCCAACTCTTTTAAACATACAGCCAGCCCTCACTGTAAAAGCAACAGCGAATTTGGGGAAACCTGTTCTCGCATAACCATTCAACGGCATTGAGCTACCAAAGAGATTATCCAGCATGTCAAGCAAGTCAATTCTTGTGCTCGGCGCAACAGGTCAGTATTGCAAACCATCAATGAACTCGATACATCTGTCACCTGGGCAACGAATGTCAGTCACTTACTACAAGCGCAGGTCCAAGCGGAGTGGAGTTCTGCAACCAAGCCCTCAAGGCTGGCCACTCCCTAATCATCTTTGCACGCACGCCAAGCAAATTGCCTCCCAATATCAAGGACTCACAAAAGGTGTCAATTATCGAAGGTCACTTCGCCGACCCAGCTGCCAGGGAAAAGGCGGCCAAGTCTGGCGCCGATGTGCTGGCCACATTCATGGGGCCAGTGAAAATGCCTGATGGGGCGGTATGTGAACCTGTTGCAGACCGTTAAAGACACCAATACTGACATATATGTTATCAAGCCATACGGGGCGTTCTATCAGGACTTCTTACCCCAGGTCATCAAAAACGGCATCAAGCGCGCCCTGGTCTTGACCACTCCCTCATTCCCACAACCCCAGGACAAGGGCGGCCTCAAGTGGTCCGCCTCAGTCGCGCTGGTCAGGTTGATTGGCGGCAGCGCCTACCACGAGATGATAGCCATCGGCGACACGGTCTCGGCAATATCCACGGACACGCTGAAGTGGACCCTGTTCCGCGTCGGTTGGCTGAATAATGGCCCGGCTCAGCCCGTCACCGCAACGTACACCGGGTCCGGACAGGACGCGATGGGCATCAGTAGGGCCAGCATCGCGCAATGGGTTGTTGAGGAGATCACCGCGGAGAAGTTTGTGGGCAAGGCGCCGTATATATGCAATTAATGAGGGCACGAATTGGAATTTGGGCGGCACATAACACGAATACTTTTAGTGACGGAGTACTAAAGGGGACATCGCTAACAGAGCCAGAAATGGCTTGGTGATAATAATCCGTCAGGGACCCATGTAACCTGTCAAAAGGCTGCTTGCCTCCTTTCTCCGCTGCTCTGTCGTTGGTACCATACTTCCTCCTCTTGATCTCTCTGAATTATAGTCCACTTTGAAGTCATGCATACATACGAACACGGCGCCTTGAGTGAACTCAACCAACGGTTGCACCCAGATCTCAGCCGAGTTGGTTCATTGAAAGGATGTTCGCAGCAATCAAACATATGGTAAATTAATACATACCGGCGTGTGTATATTTTGACAGCTAAGACGCTGTATTGATTCACATGAAAATCATGTTTGGAGATAGTGTGGCGAAGCTCCCATCCACCGATTCTACTTCGTCCTTGCCTGCCATGTTTACTCGGGCCTCCTAATATCACTTCATGCGGGATCTTGGTATAGCCGTAGAACAGATGAATAGGTCGTACCTCGACGGGGGAATAGAGCGGACCGACGGGGGAATACTGAGGTGGGTGCTTCTCGGTCCCCAGGCCAATCAATACCTTGCTGGAGAAATGAGACGGGCCCGAGTCTGCACAGTCAACATGTTCACCAAATATCTCCTGTTTGCCCCAGCTCTTCAAGCAGTCCCAGCAGTCAGTATTGCAATGCCAACGAGAAAGCGATCCAATTCTGCCAACGGAAATGGTCTGTAGGAAGCATCCCCATGGCACACAACGGAACAGGCTTTCGTCAAGTAACTAAACTAACTCACTTGTACAACAGCGTCGGGATTGGTTCCACCGTCCCGCATTCCGTACATGTGGACCTCGGCACACGGAAGCTCCGGCAGATTCGTACCCCCTGTTAAATAAGATCTTGCTTGCTTGCTTGCTTGGATGATTGCCTTTTGGGGGGCTCCTGAGGCTTCCGCTGACGCACAGCCATCATGGCCACCATGGATGCAAATACTCAACCACGCGTTGGGCTGACATTCATTTCCACTGGGTCAGTCCAAATCAAGCTGCCCATGAAAAGTCAGCCCGTGACAAACTACTTGGACCAATTTGTCGCCCTCCGCCGACTCCGGTGCATCGCCAACCGACAATGGACCGACCCAATGCCCATCGGCGTTTTCCTCATATCCCATCCCGACGGCCCCATTCTATTTGACACGGGGGAATCGCCTTGCTTCAACGACCCCGGCTACCTGCCGTATTTCAGTCCGACGAAGATGTTCAGCAGCGTTGACATCAGGCCGGAAGACGGGATCCTCAACCAGCTGAAAGCGCACGGCGTGGAGCCAGGCCATCTCCAGGCAATCGTGCTTAGTCACCTCCACGGCGATCATGCAGGTGGCCTCAAGGACCTGAGGGCGGCCGCGCCGGACGTCCCCGTCTTCGTGAGCGCCGAGCACTGGGCTGCTTTTGGCAACAGCCCGATCCACGCGACATTGTCCGGCTGCGTCCCGCAACACTGGCCGGAAGGATTCCAGCCAAACATTATCGATTTCTCGGGCAGCTCTCTCGGTCCCTGGGAGGACTCGGGCAAAATCACGGCCGATGGGAAAATCGTTGCGGTACATACCCCTGGCCATGTTCCGGGCCACATTTCGCTGGTCGTTTATGGCGATAATGATGACGGCACCAGGACGACATACTTGTTGCTTGGGGATGCGAGTTACGGATTGGACTTGCTGGATAAGGAGGAGCCGGACGGTATCAACGACGATCCTATGTCGGCCTTGGAAAGTTTGAAGAAGATCAAATCTTTTGCTCAACAAACCGATCTAGTTGTCTTGCCGAGCCATGATCCAGATACCCCGCGCCTGCTGAGAGATCACATACTTTACAAGCCGAAAGAGATTTAATTTTCTGTGAAATTCCATTATAGTAGCTCCGTCAAGGTACTGGTATTGGGGTCTTGGTATCTTCATAAGACGTTGTTATTATACTACCTTTTACTGTAATAACGTATATCGGATGAATCAATACTACCTAGTTACTCAATTTCCTCTAAAGCTAACGTGTCACCCTTATAAGTATCTGTCTGCCCTTCCCAGCACCGCAATCAACATCATTCGCCCAGTCAGTATATGTGCAACCTAATAATGAAATACTTGGCAGATGATTCATACGGGCTCTTCGGTGTGGTTGTAACAACTATTGGTTGGCGTCAGTCAGAGTCAGCACTACTGCTCTCACTGTAGGACCACGCTGGCTGTGGAGCAAGGGTGCAGGCCCTCGCACGAAAGTCTTGCTGACTGCATAAGTACGTATTGGGTCTGCTTGCAAAAGCCCCGCTCCTTGCCGGCCTTTCGTGACCACGTCGCATCGTCTCTAGCTTCAGGTCAGCAATTCAAGCTTGAAGAAACATCAGGAAGCGCTCTCGCTAGTCAAGCTTGCGAACGCGAATTCAACAGATAGTTGTGGTAGTGAAAGACTGAGGTTAGATCATCGAAATTTTGAGATCAATCGAAGTCAGTTCGAGGGGAACTATCTGCCCCCGAAGGACCTGCGCTGAACCTTACTCCCATACTGAGACCTCACCGGACTTACAGTGGGTTCAATGTAGAAGTGCAACGCTACTTCTACTAGGACGTGCCGTCACATAGGCCATCGGCAATGCCCCATAGGAAGTAACCTGCCAAGCCATGTAAGCCACAGCAGCCAGCGTCGGCCCACTTCCCTTACGTTACGCCCACCCTACACAAGGGTTTAGGAGCAATCCTCTAGCATTTCAAGGTATCTTTCTTGATCAGCTTACCCCAAGACCACACCTCACACTAACCTCTTTTAAGCGGTACTTTAGAGTGCAGAGGGCACGATAGCTATAGGGCCGAATTAAGGCCGGGGGGCGCAGAGGGCCGAGTTACAGCCAAAGGGCTGAATCACACAGCCAGGGCTGAATTGCAGGCAGATGGCCAAATTGCTTATAGCTGAAGCCACCCACCCGCCGTCACTTCTAACAGTTTTGATCAAAACGTTTCGCGAAACCAATTTCGCCTTCCACTATGACAACTTATGTCGTATGAATTACTTCTTAACTTCCTCTTGACCTAGCAAGTCCTTCTAGTAAATGTCTATCTAGCCTTGCCGACGCCACAACAAATATCACTTACCCAGTCGACATGCATGGGACCTAGTAATGAAAGAAATACTGGACGTGTGAGCCAAATTTGTGCTTTGAACCTGTTGGTGTGGCGGTCTTTATCAGAATTTCCGCATACGTCTTTCTCTCGGCCGTCTGTCACTCTGGTGGTCCAATCCGATTTGATGACCAGGAATGGGAGTCCACAAGTACCGTTTCCAGACGGCAGGCCCAACTGCAGCCATGTGGGTGCTCGTTTCGTGGGTGAGAGCAAAGGAAATAACAGCTATCTCTTGAGTGCCCGGGATGCATTTCACGTACGCTCTTCTCGGCTTAAGGGCTGTCAACTAGATATTCCATCGCGCATCATGTCGGGATCTTTCAAGAGACTTGTGGCTTGGGCTGCGCTGTTCCTCCTCTTCATCCATCCAGTCGTCTCCTACAAAAGAGACATTACTACGTGGACGACGACAGAGTGTGGCGTAAGTAAAGCCTTGTCTGTCACATTTGGTTTGTGGAAACACTATTGACACCGTGCCCCAGGCTTCCTGCTACGAATCGATATGCAACTCTACAGAGCACGGCGAGTGTGCATGCGACACCCACCTCCATGACCTCGAAACCTGCATGTTTGACGAGTGCCTTCTCGCAACAGACTATCACAGCAAGTTCACACCAGACTTTTCCGAAACCCACTTACTGATACTGAATGCTTCGGTAGTGAACTGGCGGGAACTCTACTACAAATGCGAACTTCCACGCCCAATCTCCACAGTCGACCCTGAGTACAAAATTACATCTATTATTCTCTTCGTCGTGCAGACTCTGTTTTTCATTCCAAGGATTGCAGCTCGAATGTTTGGCTTAGGCAGCTGGTTCAAAGATGATTCGTCTTGTGTCGCTGCATACGTGAGCCTTTGCACCATTATTCTCAACTCGTCTGTTCCAGGCTCAAGCCAGAACAGGAAATTAATGAATTGATCCTAACATGCTTGAGCAGATTCTTTTGGTTGCACAATTTGTCCTTTGCACTCTTCGTAAGATGCTCGTCGCATTGCCACCTTGTCATGCCTTCAAACTAGCTAACCTGCTCTTCAGAGGGAGTCATTGGATGCTACGTTCATTCCTGGGACCTTGATTTCGAGAGATTGCCGGAATTCTACAAGGTCAACTTCGCCCGCGCGCAACTGTACGCCATCACACTGGCCGTCACCAAGATGTCTATACTCTTTTTCTACCAACGTATTTTTGACGTTCAGAAGATTAGACGAGTCATCTGGGCAACGCAAGTCTTCAACATTAGCCTGGCCATTTCGTACTGTATTGCTCAATGCTTTGTGTCGCAGCCTCTCTACTGCGAGTGGACTTTTGATCAGGGGAAGGAATGTACATACAATGACGTCTTTGATGGCTCAGGGGCATACTCGGCCCTTAACGCGGCGTTGGACCTCTGGATGGTTCTCATGGCGGCCTTTTTGATTTGGAAACTCCAGATGAAAGTCGCAACGAGGCTCAGCTTTATTGCCGTCTTTGCAACCGGTTTCTTGTAAGTCATTTTCTGTAATAAAAGAAAAGCCTAAGCTTTTGCCGGTGCATGTTATCTCTAATCATGTGTCTTAGGACATTCTGCTCGGCACTCTTCCGATTCATCATTTGGCGTCTTTCAGACGATAGTGAGTAACATATTGACATTTCTC
Organism: Diaporthe humulicola; assembly: GCA_038088545.1. Classification (NCBI taxonomy): domain Eukaryota; kingdom Fungi; phylum Ascomycota; class Sordariomycetes; order Diaporthales; family Diaporthaceae; genus Diaporthe; species Diaporthe humulicola. The sequence continues at coordinate 12,760 of JBBWSL010000187.1, forward strand.
AATCACACGCCGAGGTACTAATATTACTTGCAGCCAAGGAGACCACATTTCCTTCACTTACTTGGGCGACATACTACGCTGTCTACATTGAACTCACATGCTGCTTCATCATCGCATGCCTCCCAGCAACAAGACAGCTCACAGATAAGAAGATCTTGCCTGCAATCAGGGAATACACAACACTCGTGTCCGCCAAGTGCAAAAGTCCAAGAGCATGTACTAGCGAAGTGGCATCGTCAGGGCTGGTGATTATCAAGACACAAGAAACCACGGTCACCACTACTAGTGTGCTGGATCCAAATGCCAGAAGGGCTGATGACAGGAGTCCGGACAGAAAGGATTCTAGAACCAGTAGACAGATTACAATTGAGTAGACCGGCAATTTTCAAAATAATTCAAGAAAGCAAGGGCTCACCACAATTCGTACCCACATTTCGTAAGTCAAAAGAATGAGGGCCGAGAAAGTATCAACGGACGGCTGTTGAGATAGCGAAATTTCAGTCACTTGCATTCTTTTGGAATCCGGGAACACAATATTGCTCCTTGAGCCCCTGTTGGTATTCGACCAGCCTGTCATGGGTAGAACCTAGTAAGCAATGCACTTCTTGGGGGAAGACCAGGCGTCAACCATGTGTTTGTGCCGTTGAAGAGGCAGTGAAGGGAATTGTACGCCAATTTGAAGCGTACCCTCTGCGACCTTTTTGTGTTGGATACTTGACATTCCAGTCATCTACGCCCACTTAGAATACAAAGATCGCATATTTTACCAACCCCAATCAAGAGCTCAGCAGAGAAGCTTAAAATGTAATCGAGCAACCGCCAAGGTACCGCTTGACATCATAGCTCCCAGATTATAATAGCACTGTCAGTCAGGGTAAGCCCGAACAAGAGTTATGTCGCATGAATCACTGTCTCAAGGAACAGACCGAACACCTCTATCGCTGAGCAATCATGGATACTTCCGATCCACATGACTTGGCTGAGGCTCTCCCGAGCCTCAAGCCACGTTGAGCCCAGGTAATCTGGGATCAGAGGGTATAGTCTCTGACGAAGCCAAGCCTGATCATGGCCGTGGTACAGAGAGATGGCGCCGACCATCAGCGCCCACGCATAATGCCGCTTCTCTGTAACCGTCGTAGGCGAGAAGGCAAGACAAGCCACCCTGAGGTGTGTGGCCAGATGTGGATAGTCGAACTTGAGGCCAGGGAAATTCCAGAACACAGTCGTCAGGTAGGCGACCAATGACAGCCGCAGGAGCTCTGACATGTTATTGGCGTTGTCATGGAACGCCAGCTTGAGGAGCCGGGACTGGACTGATGTAAGCAAATCCTCCAGCGCGATCTGTTGTATCTTGTCCCCGGTTTCGAAGCTGTTGTTAAGCAGCTGGGAGAGTCTTTGGATATCCTTGAATGTAATGTACAGGCTCTGGTCTAAGTCGCGAACAAAAGCTCGTGAGCGGGAGAAGGAGGACGTCGGTGACGGTTTGAGACGAGCGAGTCTAGGTAAATGGTCGAACGCTGACACATTCGTCGGAGCTTCTTTCGCAAACACTGGCTCCGAACCGGTGCAGATACTGTAAATCAACCCAGCGCTTCAAGCATTATCGTCAGCAAGCTCTGCATGGGACAGAAGAGGAACTTCACTGACCGGTAAAGCTTGGACTGTAGGAGGGGCCTGTTTATGTACGATGCCATGCCGCCGCGCAGGTCAATTATTCGCTTGAGACCTGCCAGGTGGATATGGGAAGACTCTACGTCCCCGAAACACCCCGCAACCAAAGCCATGGCCATGACCACAGTAGTAGTCGAGTCGGACAACGCAGTATTTGAGTCAGCTAGTTGCTTGTTGAGCTCGCTGATGGTCCTGTACGAGTGGTATCTTGTCCTTTGGCTGTTCTGTCCTTTCAGACTGTCGTAGAAGAACGAAGTGGTGAAAAGGATTGAATGCAGGTATGCAAGGTCAACTTGGGTCCAGTGGAACCAATAACCATCACCTGCGTCGGAACAGGAGTATCTAGCGATCGGGTACATATTTTCCTTGAGATATGTAAAGTCTGCAATGAAGAACATGTCAACGTGGCTATTCCTTTAATCCCTGAAACGGGTGGATCGGTCTTACATGTACTGATCATAACGCGGGATTCGACATCGATCTCTTCAGGAAACGTGGAAAAGGTGAAGGCGCTGGCGGCACGAGGGAGCAGACTGGGGCCGCCACACCAGGTAGAAGCATCCTTGCAGGGTATCTCGTGTCCACATTGGGATTCGTTGGATTCTTCGGGCGAGTTATTGCCCCCTGTATGTTCATCTGGGCTTGGTACCGCGAGTGTAGTAGAAGATGCACCCCCGTCTAGCCTTCCAAGAGGACGCCGTTTTTTAGTGTTCTTCCCCTTCATGACATGACTTCGTATAAGCTTGCGATCCTCAGCAGCCGGTTGGCCGCGCGGAGTTGATGTCACAAACGCGAATCCCCTGCGCTCTTCTAGTCTGGCGCGTCAGCACAATCGTCAAAGTACATGGTCCTCATGAGCATGTAGCTTACCGCTTTTCGTGGCCGAGGTGGACAAAGGCATCCCGTTGGTAAGCCTTGTTGTTGGCGAAATGTTGGCAAATCGCCTTGGAGTCCCACATTTAGGTCACTCGGCTCCTGCTGGGGTCGGCCCGCCCCAAGCATGTATCTGTCCTTCTTGTCCGATTTGCGTGGACTCTTAGAGTGTACCCGCGTAAGAGTTGGGAACGAAAAGTACTGAATTTGTGCTGTTTGATGGAAGTGACGAATTAGGAAAACAATCAAAGAGGTTGAGTTGGCGATAGGGAGTTGGAAATAAGCGGCAGACGCATGGGCCGTGTCCAGGCGTCTTACACGGCGACATCCGAGCTCATCCGAGCTTCGCCAAACATATGCCAAGACTAGATTGTTTACCGTTTTCGCTCTAGTGTCAACTTTATCTGCCCGGAGTTTGAGCCTCTCGACAATCAGGCGGGCACGCTCCACATACAAGTGTATGCTCACCGCTGGAGCCCCTTGTTCCCAGTATCAGGCGAAAGGAGCGGAGAACAGGACGACTTCATATTTCATCTGGTTTGATTTCACAAGCAGATGTTGTCCATTAGATCATGGCAAATACGACAGGATCACCATTGAGGGCATGGAAATACATGACAGTGGAGGTCTGGTGCCTGCCAATTTGTGCTGAATGATTCTGGGCAGGATGCAGAGGTCAAGCTCCTCGTGAAGTAAATATTTGGCTGGTAAACATTTTCCCAGGGCCGTACCCTCAGCCCAATTAGATACCTAGGCACTTGTGTAAACATGACGGCTTGGCATTCACAAGGCCCAGAGTGGCTAGACAGGTTTTTGTTTTCGGATTTAACCAAGTTCGCCCTGATCTTTCGCGCCTCCCCGACCGGGCACCTAAACCGTCAAGCAAGACAAAACGTTGGCCCAGCTTCAAGATAGATGTGTGACCAAGATTTCTAATCCGCCTTTTAATTGAAATAAACTACGGAAGCATAGGTTACCATACCTTGGAAAGAATGCCGGAGCTCCATTTTCTTCCTGTTGTGCGTTTGCCGGTCAATGGCGTGGCCATCGACTGCAACCCAGATCAAAGTTAGACCGTCTCCAGAGCAATCACCCCCCAGTAACCATGTCACCCGTGGGTATCCCTTAAAACGACATGTTCGAGGACTTTTCCTCCCACTTTTTCAGCAGCTCTAGTGTAGCGTCGCACTTCTTCTGGATCAGATCCATAGCGTCCTCGCCCAAGGCCAGAGAGACTGGAAGTTCCCCTCCAGCGACGTCGGACTTTAGCACGTCAATGACTCTCGCCACACCCTTCGCAGGGTCACCAGGCTGCTTGTGATGGGCTCCTTTGAACATGGCGTACTGTTCAAACACGACAGGTTTGTAGTCGTCAATCTCGGTGTTAACATAGTCTGCGTTTTTCTCGTTGAGGAACTCAGTCCGGAAAAAGCCAGGCTCGACGAGTAGTGTCTTGATCCCGAGGGGCCTCGTTTCCGCATCCAGGGCTTCAACGGCGCCTAGAATCATAGTTAGTTACTGTACATTTTCCGCCGTACTCAAGGGGGACTTACCTCTCAGGGCTGCCTTTGAGCTGCAATAGGCTCCTATTGTTGGCTGACCTCCCCACGCGGCAATGGACCCCATGAACACGAATCTCCCGTTTCTCTTGGAACGGAAGTGCGGTAGGAAAGCTCTTGCCACCCCCAGAGGTCCAAAGACATGAGTTTGGAACATCTTGTTCCAGTCCTCAGGGCTAGAATCTTGTCAGAAACCTCCAGGACAACCAGAGGGAGCGGAGTGTGCTCACCTATCATCCTCAATGGTACCGAAGTGTGGGTATCCGGCATTGTTCACCACAACGTCCACCCCACCATGAATGCCAATAGCCGTCTCAGCCAGTTTGTCAAACTCAGGCTGCCTTGAGGTCAGGTCTAGCTTTAGAATAGAAGCTCCTGCCTCTCTGAAATGTTCGATGGTGGAAGTATTGCGCGCCGTGGCAATGACCTTATCTCCCGCGGCAAGAAGAGCCTTTACGAACTCGGCACCGAATCCAGTGGAGCTTCCTGTGATCAACCAGACGAGAGGAGCCATGTTACTTGGTGAGTAATGGTGCAAGTGTGAGTCTGACAATAGCGTGCAAGTCTTGAGGTGTAAAGAAGATTTCCTGAGTGCGATGTGTGATCAAGTCGGCTTTTATATTTTCACGGACCTCTATCACTCACACGGAGAATTGTTTTGGCAATGAGCTCTTTTGCATAGGCCATGGAACTGCTTGCTAAGCCATTTTGATTGTTTCCCCAAAGCGGTATGGTTCAAATCCAGGCAGAGAGACGATGGCCCGCTAAAGTCTAACTCATCCCTGGCCTGTTTCGGACGCACAGCGCCTGAGATATCTAGACAAATAGATGATCTAATTATTATCCACCGTTCATAAAATCTGTGAATAATTGATTGACTCTGACCAAGCGGACTTAACGGTCTTTCACTGGCGCTATCTCCACTCATACGATCAGACTACCACTACCTTACATCGACCCGTGCGGCTTGCGCATGTGTTGGGTCTTGTTGCTGTTGACTAATCATAAAATTGTGTCTTCTGTTTCTTTATTTACTCGTCAACCTGACAAGCTCTAGCCAAGGAGTTATGTCGGAGGCCAATTCTCCTGCATAGCTCACATGACAGATACTAAGCTACAGCAAGTCGTAAGGGCGGTTCACTCACAAACCACCTCATGCACATAAGGAATGCATACAATACCGAGAGCTGTATCCTTAAGGGGCTCAATTGTATTCTTGATATAACAGACAAAGACTTTGCGCTCAAAGAAAATATCATGGGAAAGAATAGGATGTATATTGTTCGCATTTCCAGCTCGCTTAAGTGTCTCGGGATTGACAACCGATCACAACGAGGAACTTGAGGAGCCTTGTAACCATCTAGCCTAGACGCACGATGGTCATTTCTATCTTTCAACATATCAACACACGGATCTGGAAAGAAATCATTTGTACAGGCTGTGACTTGAGGGGATAGCAGCGGGGCATATGTTGCCAGCGAGGAAAAGGACCATCGTAACCCTAAATTTCTGCTGCTACTTTCTTGGGTGGAGAGACCGGGGACGAGAATACCAGCATAATAGTATAGTCTTCCCGGGCAAGTGCATCCCGAACTACGTGTGGAGTTATGATATACGAATATGCGTATTACTGCCAATATTCGTATTACTACGAATATGCGTATTGCTACAATTACGCGTATTACATAAGAAGCCGCGATCAAATTCAGGAGGAAAAGCCGGAAACCTCATATTAGCTGGCGATCAATGCAACGTCGCCAAGGATGGCATGAGGCGGTACGGCGGGTTCCCCGCAATATGGGGAAACGAGAGTTCGGTACCCGAACCGAAGTGTCACCGAGCATCCGAATCGAGGGGTGTGTACACTGCCCGACTTGGATGAATGTCACTTCGCTTCGGCAAGCCTTCTGCAACCCGTTTCCCTTGCCTACTTAGACGGAAGTAGGCAAGACAACCGCACAGATGAGGTAATACCCCAGAGCTATCACATCTATATTACCATTCGCTTTCCCTAAACGCTCGTGTTGCTCCGCATGGCAACAGTGGTCTACGCCATGAACGGTATTGAATTCGGCATGTAGCTTGAAGCACACGGGGAATCTTTTGAGAATAAATATGCCCTCGCGCTCCAGTTCCGGGAAACACAGACGTAGACTCATCCCACTCGCGGTGTAATCCAGGCTAATACTCCCATAACACGTGCTGGTATTCTCTTCATTATCACGACTTCGCAAAGTCGCAAGTATGACTGCATTCCGCTATGTATTCTACACCTTGGGCCTCCTTTGGTCCCTCTTCCTTTTCCAGCATGTCAACGCTGAATCAATTCAGTGTGACGCTGGCACAGTCTCGAGCCCGAACTCAGTCAATGCATCCTCGTCTTATGTCAAGCCACGAGTGTTCATCCTATCGGACATTCTGAACGAGCCAGATGACTCTATGTCCCTGGTCCGTCTGCTCGTGTATTCGAACCTACTCGACATACGCGGGCTTTGTGCCACGACCTCCGTTTTCTTGCAAAGCGTCACTCATCCTGAGGAGATGAGGAGGATCATTGAAGCGTATGGAACCGTGGTCGATAATCTCAACCGGCACGTCTCTGCAGATTTCCAGTTCAGTTCCTCGGAGAAACTTCTGTCTCTGGTGACGTCTGGGCCAGCAGTAAGCGGCATGATCCATGATTTATCTGCTCGTATGAACCCGCGTCAACTGACTCTACGACTTTTAGGTCTATGGAATTGAAGCGCTCAACTCCTCTCTTAGCGAAGGTGCTCAGCGACTGATAGATGCCCTAGAGGAATCTTCGGAGCCTTTGCATGTGAGCGTCTGGGGAGGTGCAAACACCCTAGCACAAGCCCTTCAACAAATTCACACGGTGGGCACGCCCGAGCATGCTGCTCTACTGCGGTCGCGGCTTCGCGTATATGCCATCTCAGACCAAGACACCACTGGTACGTGGATACAAGCTCGGTGGCCGGACGTCTTCTACGTCTCGAGTGTGCATGGCTTTATCCAATTCAACGTTGCTACATGGCTCGGAATGAATACCGATGACAATGGATTTGCAAACACCACTAAAGTCAAAGACGACTGGGCGACTCCGAACATCCGTGTAGGGGCTCTAGGTGCCGTCTACCCAAAGATCGAGTACGGTCTAGAGGGGGATACTCCTAGCTTCCTGTGGCTGATACCTAATGGCTTGTCTGATCCCTCGAGGCCTGACCTGGGAGGCTGGGGCGGTCGGTACATCCGAGTCGTTGGAATAGATGGCTTCAACAGCTATGGCAGTGCGTCCGATCTTGTGACGCTGCCTGATGGCAGGAAATATGACAGCATCAAGGCGACTATCTGGCGCTGGAGAGATGCCATACAAGACGATTTCGCTGCGAGGATGCAGTGGACGTTGGACCGGAGCATCAGCGAAGTATCACATCCTCCCATGGTGAACGTGAACGGCTCCGCGGGCCCGAGTTCTCTGGAATTTCAGCTAGGGGCCAACCAATCACTCATCCTGGACGCAGAGAAAACCTGCGATGCTGACCATCCCGGGAATGTAAGTCAGCTCGAGTTCGAGTGGTTCGGATACCCTCTGGGGATCGGATTTGCCCCTACCCCACGGCAAACCCTCTCGGTCCGCCCTCTCGCGCCTCCCTCGGGAACGGAAGGAATCCTCGCAATCAACGAAGCTGGATTTACCAACGTCACGCTTGGGACAAGAGTTGAGGTCTCACTCACAACAAACAATGGCCCTTTGGTGGACGGTCAAGAGTGGACCCTCATCTTACAAGTTCGTACAACAACCGGACCTTATCCAATCCGACGTTACAAAAGAATCACCATCAAAACAGTGTTGTGAAGCGTTCACTTGCCGGATTCCCAAACAGGTATTGTCTTCACAATCTACGCTGGACGAAGACCTGTCAACCATCAAGAAGGAAACGGGGAGACTGTCGAGGGATCGGTTGACTGTAGTTATAATCCAAGTTCCTGTTCCGTTAGCTGATTCGAGACCGATGCCACGCATAATGATTTCAGATGGAATCCATCTTGCTCTTGCGCATTGAATACGGTCAACATATTTTGTGATTGTTTATTTTCCGTGCACACGGGCAGGCGCCGCATCAACAGCCATTACATCCTAAACCCGCAACACTACTAAAGAATCCAACATCGACCGCTCGAAACTTGTTATGTCAAAACATTTTGCGGGCTGCAACCCCAAGCCGAACATTGCAAACTCCTAGTCCTGGTTTTAATCCCAGTATTCACACTTATTCGGAGTCAAGCCCTGAGTGACTTAGCCTGTATTGCTCGCATGGCAACAGTCCCAATGCCTTCTCGTTACCTCTGTAACAGACACAGCCGGGTGTTCGGACTACATCACGGTAGAACATGTTGCAGGGCTCTTCTTCCCCGCCTTCTCCTGGGTGTCAGGGATCTTGTGGGGTTCACTTGGCACTGCTACGGAAACCGGCACGGAATGTTCTTACCTCGTTGACGACGAGAGTTTTATAGTTATCTCTCAGAGACATATTGCTCGTTCCTTAAATTGAAAGATTGTTGCTTTCAGGATGAAACAAAGACTCACAGGACGATATTACAGACAGGATGGACCCGTCCTTTCCGTAACCACTGTCTAAAGTAGAATAGAATAAGCCAGCTTGGCCTGCCAGCCTTTCTTTCGCTACCTCTATATCTAGGTTTCGTTTCATGTATGGTCTTTGAGAAAGAATGACTCAATGGCTGCGATCAAGGCCACCCTTCCTAGGGTCCAAAATGCAATTTTACTGCCATACCCGGCATCAAAACCCAGGGAAGAGAGCTTTCCAACCACCAAGGGTCCCACAGATCGTGCGAGACAAGACATTGACGCTGATGCGCCATTTACTCTGGCGAGAAGTTCCGTTGAGGGCGTTGTGTTTGCAATGCTAAGATTAATCAATTGTGAGCGAGCAGCAGCATCAAGCAGATAGATCAGGATAACTGACAGGATAGCAGAACATATGTAGCCAATGGAAGAGAGGATTCCAGTGATCCAGAGGTCCAATGCCACTGTTATAAGTGGCCCTGGTGAGGATAGCAACGGAAGAAACGGCGTTAAAACGTACGCGGCCGGGTATAATCCAAAGACGACCCTGCATGCCGTCAATGGCCCAGCCCAATTAATCAAGCGAGAAACAACAGTCGCCTGTACGATAAGAACAACAATGGCCTGTGAGAGCAGTATGAGTCCAATCTTCTGACTGCCATACCCGAAGCCTCCGGTAGATTCCATGATGTCGCGTTTATGTTCACCAGCTGATTCCGCCGAGCTTGGGGCGGCTAGGAAGGTCGGCATAAAGGCGTCGAACGCAACCTTGTGGAAGGCAAGAAGCGATACAGCTAATATCTGGAGAATGACTTGAGATGTGAACACTCTCCTCCAGGTGATTCCAGCCTGTGCATGGTCTTCTCTCTGGTCTTCCATGTTCTCCAACTCGAGTTGTTGTTCCGCATTGGTTGATCTGGTGCCACTCGACCCATGGCTATCCGCGCCGTTCTCTGCCTCTCGCATTTGGGAGTGACCATGAACTTCTCGTGCCGTTTTTGAAGCCGGCTGCAATGAGTTCATCACAGCTCGGCCGGTTCTCAATCCTACATCTGAGGCGGTGATCATCTTCGGGTGGGTCTCCGGGAGGAATAAGAAAGCCATGATCCAGCTGATTGCTTGCAGTAGCGCGACAACAAGGTTCGGCAGGAGAAATCGATGTTTCGCCAGAGGGGAATGTGGTGGGAAGACGGATGGGTAGAGTGCTCCCGGGTCAGCAAGAATGCCTCCAAGCACGGGCCCGATCAAGTTCCTGACGACGATGTCAGTCTGGGTCATCTATGGACCACCCTACCGCAGCCCAAACTGCATGGCTTACCTACCCAGCATATCGCAGAGACGTGACAAATGATAAGGCTTTTGCTGTAGATTCTATTAGATACTCCCACCCAAAATATCTCATCATCGCTTGAGCACTCACTTCGCCTCTGCTTTTCTTGGATCATCTCCACAACACAAGTCTGCACGACCCCGACATTGGGGTTTCCAAGTCCGCCAAATGCTCTTGAAGCGACCGCCACCCACAAGGACGGTGACAAGCCAAACCAAATGGCGGCAAACGCGCCGCAAGATGAACCGATGAGCAATGTCTTTCTTCGACCGAATTTGTCACTAATTCTTGCCCATATTGTGCCTGTGAGGAATTCGCAGAAGGTGAAAACGGCAATCAAAACTCCAGCCCAGAAAGGAATCTGAGACTCTTCGACCTGTCCGAATAAATTGATCATGAAGTATACGTAGGGAGAGATGCTCGTCCATGCTATGGCCTCCGTCGTTCGGAGGAACCCTGTTTCAGTGAGCATTTGTGTCTAGGTTGAGCACATTGGTAGCATCCTCAGCCACTCACCAAGAGTGAAAAGAGGCAGTCTCACGCCAGATAGCGACTTCCTGTTCGCATTATCAGGATCGCGCAGAGACGACGGTGATGCAGACCCGCTTGGCATTGCTGGAACCGAGGCCGATCAACGCGCTCTGTTTGATTATTCTAGGATTTCCAAGGGGTAGGTGAAGTGCAGAAATCAGTACCCAGCTGCGGTCCCAAAATCTGCTCAGTTCCCCTCAGCAGTCTGTTGCAGTCATTTCGTGCGGGGCTAGGGGGTGAGTTGGTTGAGTGAGGACAGAGGTAACCAACAGTCACTACCAAACAACAATCAGAGACACATACGGCGTGCATCATGGATTGGGGACCCCAATGTTGATCACGTCGATGGCCAAGACCGTCCGCTAAGCTCTTTACAGGAACTAACTCTACGGCGTACTTGCAAAGCTTATAAGTCCGCTTGTCCCATTTGTCGCTCGCGTTCACACCTTTCCTTCAAGGCTCCTCTTATACTCCGTACCACAGATCAAAGCCAATAGTGCAGTAGCGCAAGGCGTCTTCCCGGCTCAAAACTCGTCTGTCGCTCCAAATATCAGGAACTTGAACCAGGTGCTTTGCACAGAGCCCGACGCCATCCTTGGAGGGTACGGCAACCAATCACCAGCGTGCTTCGATGGGTTTGCAAGCGACTTACCAGCACGAGCTGGACCTCGGTCGTCATGCGGGAGATTCAACTCCAGATCAATCAGTGCCAAAACCAAAGCTTGGTTCCGAGCTTGAGCTGGACACTGCCGTTATCCAAGGTATGCGATGACATGCGGATGCCTAATGTCACCTGGCCCGCCTAATCAGAGTGACTAGCACTACCCGTCTCTGGAACAAAGATAATCGCAGCGCGCAAGTACGGAATGTCACTCTGGGGACAAACGGCTCGAATCGACACCATACTTCCAGATGGGGCTCCGAAGACTTATTTCCTGAAGGTAAACTCACTGCCCCACAGCAAGTTCGTGAGGATTGACTGACATGTATTTTTGAGACAACGGGCCTTGAAGAAAGTGGACGCATAATGGCAGAAGGAGAATTTGAGTCACTCAAGGCACTTCACGCTGTATCGCCTGAGCTTGTGCCACTGCCCTACGCCTGGGGAAAACTGGGTGGCAAGTTGCCATCGGGTTCAGACACTTACTTCCTGCTGGCAGAGTTCCGAGAAGTTGGTGAACAGCCACCAAACCCAGTGAGATTTACGGCTCGGATTGCAGAACTTCACAAGAAGTCAATATCGCCCACTGGCAAGTTTGGCTTCCACATCACCACCTGCCACGCCAAACTGCCACAATTTACAGACTGTTGGGAAGATTCTTGGGCAGTCCTGTTTCGCAAACAGCTCGAGAAAATGGTTCGCATGGACCGAGAGAAGAACACTGACTGGCCAGAGTTCTTCAGAATCTGTGATCTTATCCTGGACAACGTCATCCCGAGGCTTCTGGAGCCTCTCCAATCGAATGGCCGCACTATCAGGCCTTGCCTCCTTCACGGAGACCTGTGGGATGAGAATACTGCAACCAATATGGACACTGGTGAGCCCTTCATTTTCGACGCTAGCTCATTCTGCGGACACAACGAGTATGAGATTGGAAATTGGCGGGCAGCGAGGCACAGGTTAAGCGACAAGGTGTATGTAAGAAATTACAAGCGCAATTTCCCTGCCTCTGAGCCAGGTAAGTCACGCAATTCAGCCTGCATTCCTGCATGAAGCTTCAAAGTTTACTGAAATTGCAAAATATAGAAGACGAATGGGACGACAGGAACTTGCTGTATTCACTGCGCTTTGATCTCGGCGCAGCCGTTTTATATCCAGGTTCTAACATGCGTCAGGTGTAAGTTTTCACCTCGCCTCTATCCCTTTGTTTGTGTTCTCACAGTGCGCAGGGTGAAAGATAATATGACAGTACTGTGCGAGAGGTATTGTCCGAAGGAACTTCGTATTGCCCAGGGACAAGAAACTCGCCCCGGTCTTTACGATGGTGCAGATGATGTTGATGAGTCCGAGGAAGAGGAGGAGGAGGATGAGGAGTAAGAGCTTCTTGAGGGTCTGTGTTTCTTGATCACGGAATGCGCATGAAAATAACCTGCGCTGAGTCAATTTGCATTGCAACTCTATCCGCGCCTGAATTCAAGAAAAATACCTTGAAATCGCCAGTGTGTGCTGCGACATGAGATTGGATAGAGACGTTCTAGGGCTCTTCAAATCCCTCATTGTAATTGTCAAACCCGAGGTACTCGAGCGAGTTGAGATTTTGAACCCCATGCTCCCCGTCGTTTCCCATCAGGTTGTCTATGAGTGAAAAGTCTTCGTCCGACATGTCAAAAATGCAATCGAAGTTCTCGCGGATTCGGCTCTCAGTGTTGCTCTTCGGGATGACAGATATGCCTCTGCAGAGTAAGTGACATAGAATCACCTGTGCTGGAGTCTTGGAATACTTTTGAGCGACCTTGGCGATCTGTGAATGGAGTCAGCGACTTTCTCCTCAATTTATATGGCAGCCAAGTGACCATCCAGCGAAGGACCTGGTCCAGATCTCCCAATCAATGCTGCGATATGCACACAGCCGAATGGTCCAAAAGCTGTGATGTGGATGTTCTCCTCTTGGCAAAGCTTTACAAGGCCTTTCTGAGGAAAGTACGGATGGCACTCAACCTTGTTGCAGATTGACTTGATGGTGGCAGTTTGAAGCAGCCTTTTGACCTTGGGCGATGAGAAGTTCGATAAACCTCACAGCTTTTACACCAGTTATTCAGGAACGCATTCCCTGCTACCATGCTACATACCAATGAATCTGGTCTTCCCTATCTCCACGAGCCTCTCCATAGCTTTCCAAGTAATATCGAATGATCAGCAAAGCTCGACATCAATAGAAGGCTTGAGCCATTAGATAAGCACTCATGAGTTTGAATCCGAACAAAGAGCATCTTGTCGTTCTTACCCGACCTCTCTCATCCCGTACAGTCCCGAAGTTTCAGTCCTCTTGTACGCATAAGGGACTACCCCAAGCTTCAGTAGATATCTTGACTCCGGGTATGAAGGGCTTCGAGGGCAGTCTTACAATGCATGATAAAGAGGTCAACTAGGGACGAATGTTAGTACATATATCCAGACCCAAATTCGTAAAGCGTTAGAGATTGTTGTATTTACCATAGTCAAAGGCGAGTTTTAGACTGATATTCAAGTTTAATTCCACATCCTGAGGTGCATGATAGACATTTTCCCTGGCCCCGGCCGGATTAATCGGTGGGCTCCGAGTTTGCGGGCACGCGATACTCACAGTTTGAGACCACGAAAATCTAGTGTCTGGGAACCACGGAAATCTAGTGTCTGGGAACGCCACTCTCTCTCACAGTCTCACCGACCTCCATCTCGCCTTGGCCATATATCTCAGACAAGTGTCAATATGGCGATATCCCGCTCGGACGAGACGAACAGTCAACAAATTCCAGCCGTCACTTCTTTTTCACAATTTCATTGTTTAGCGGTGAGCGGCAAGAGCCCCCACGCCTGCATACCGCTCTTGCACCACGACGGTGAGATGTGACGAGGCAGCCACTACAAATAAGTCCGAAGTCACTGTACGTTCACGACGATCGATCATTACCGGGTAACACTACCACCGCTCTGATGGGTCTTAGGACTAACTTCGGTTTTCCGAGCATCCTTTAAGGCGAAATTCTGACCACATGCCAACTTACCAACGTAACTAGACATGAAAAGTGCCTCCACAATGCCTCCCTGAGTTTACAGCGGGTGTACCTCCTGGTTCGTGTACTTCCAGAGCGAGGTGACACAGCAGCCTCGCCCAAGACATTTGCGGCAGCCTGCATTCAAGCCCTGTCGCCAAGGCTGTGGCGTCCACACCTTTTGTCTGGTGTTTTCCCGGTGGGTGAGTCTAGACATATTCGAGAGCTTTCGGGTGTCGAGCTTTATTTCTCCCAAAAGGTATACAAAAGAGCCGGACAAAAGAGCTCCATGTAGCGTTTGCACATCGCCATACCAAACACTAAACATAAGTCTATTCTTTTTGCCGTCGTGGACGAGCGTACCGAAAACACTTCCAGGGTACTTCCGGTGATGGAGTCTTTCCCGAAAGAATCGCCGGCGTCGGGGCCAAAGGACCTTTCCAAAGAAGTTTCAGCAACCCGCGTTCTTCAAAGATTCAGTGTCGATGGGAATGCTATCGTCTCTGGCGGCGGTGGCGACCTCGGCTCTACGGCTTGTCGTGCTCTGCTGGAGCACGGGCTTCAGGGCCTGTTCGTTTTCGGTCTGGATCGTGACCAGGTAAAGACGCGTCTTGACTCGTTGAGAAGGGATTTCCCCTCTGCAAGCATCATTTTCAAGGAGGTGGACATCACGAAAGAAGATGAGGTCGAAGAGGCTGTGCAGGAAGCCATCACCGTGTTAGGCCCGATCCGTCATCTTCTATTCTTTGCTGCTACGGTATGCTGCCTTCCAACTGCAGATGTCAGCCTAGAAGAGTGGAGGAGGGTCCAAAACATCAACACCACGGGTGCATTCATCATCGCTCAATCTGTCGGCAGGAAGATGATCGCCGCGGGGATGGGCGGAAGCATCGTCTTTATCGGTAGCATATCGGGTAACAGGGTGTGCGACTCTCAGCCTCAGACCGCCTACAACGTGTCCAAGGCCGGGGTCATCATGCTGAAGAGCTGCCTTGCAGCTGAGTGGGCGGCCCATGGCATTCGAGTCAACAGCATAAGCCCAGGGTGTATGGACAAGATCCTGAATGAAGATGAGGGGCTCAATGAGGCCAAGGACGAGTGGTGGACTCGAAACCCATTTGCTAGGATGGGTGATCGTGAGGATCTCACTGGAGCTGTAATTCTTCTTTCAAGCCTGGCCGGAAATCAGATCAACGGTTCAGACATCGTGATCGATGGAGGACATATCGCCGTCATATCGCCGTCTTACGAACTTGAGGAGTAACATTTGAATCAATGGCACTAATCATGGTCCGGACTCTGCGGTTGACGTCTGAATTGACGAGTGTGTAGTTTGTGAAAACAGCGAGTAGTTCATGAGGTCAGAAATCGCAAATATGGATTTTTCTAGTTTTCGAACACGTCAAAAGTTGGAAAACAAAGAAAATTCGGTTTCTACAGTGTGTCAGAGGCTTAAAGTCAATCCAAGTCAAACGAAGTGCATATATCGCTGATAGTCAGTGAGCTAACTGTTGCAAACGAAAGGGTACATAGGCATTTGTGAATGGAATGTCAATGGATAATATCCAATCTCCTAACCTTGGAATACATGTAGACACAGGTTTAATCAACACTTGCACATTAAGCATCACACAAAGTCTACACAAGCTTGCGAGGACTTGCTATGAGGCACATGCTAGCTTTAAGGTAAATCCAATCCTCTGCCTCCCGCCAATATGAAGCCAAGGCAAGCAATTAACGTGGAATCGAATGAAGTTTTACTGCTTCTCTCCTATTCTTTAGTGCCCTTTGTTTTAGCACCGAAGTCCCTGTGGAGGCCAACGTGTAGCCCTTATGATCAGAGTCGAGACCGGGATGAGAATGCAGCATACTGCACAAGATTCCTCATGTGCTTATGATGCCATCTCTTCCTCCGTGGCAGAGTCATCTGTTTCGCCATTTGTTCCTATCCGAGCTAACTTTCGATGTCCAGCAATTGCTACGGACGGACCAGGTGGATCTTGCTATACCTGAAATATGTCCCAGACAGTGCGTAAAGTTCGTCTCCGTTGAAATTTGGAAATCGTTTCTTAACATAGGAAATGAATTCCTCTGACGTCTCTGTGATCGGCAAGTGACGGAATGTGATTGGTCGGTGCCTAATTGCGGAGACAGCTTGCGTTGTGAGCCGAAACTCTGGATCAAACTTTGTCATGTATTCGGTCATGTATTCGATCATCAATGTGTCCTTAGGGAAAATAATCCCATCGAACAGGTTTGCTGTGTAACCTCGTAGGAAGTTTCGTATTGTTCGAGATCTCAGTTCTTCGGAAGAGAGAAAGTAGTTATTTGGATTCCCCCTGAGAAGGCTTATCTCGACCATTTGACCCGTGCCACTAAGTGGACGCCCTGCCGGCTTTGCTGGAGTTAGAATCAACTCGCAAGATTTTGTTGTTGTTGAAAGGAGACAGCTTGGGTTGGGGAGCGGGGGACTGACCTCCTTGTAACTCCCATTAATTCGACACAGGTATCCCTCTTGGAGTTCCTTGCTTCCGATCCGTTCATTCGATTGTGGTCGGCTGCCTCCAGATGCACATTTTTGAAGGTTATCTGTCTCCGGCTGCTGGCGGGACGGGATTCTCATGAGGTCTTGCAATGTGTAAATTCCTGGCTTCAGTGTCGGAGGAGCATGAGCTCTATAAGAAGCCCGCCTGCCGAGGGAAATCGAGCTGCGAGGGGAATCGAACTGGTTTAAGCAGGATCTTGGGATGGATGGCCTCCTGATGCCTAGCGAAGCTGAAACACATGATTTGAAGGCCAGCGGCACGCGTCGAGAAATTGAGAACATCGCGAACGGTCTCCAAAGCCTCGCCGCAGGTGCAGGCAATGTGATGTTGACATCGAGGAGAGAGGTCTCAGTTGAGCACGTGATATGAAAGGCCTCGCTTAAGTAGATAAGATAAGGAGGCTGGTGGGGTTACGTTTCCCTTGGCGCGTGCCCGTCTCCAGGCAACTGGTCCTGGACAATTTCTTGTGCATCCACCGCTAGGGATTTTCTCTTGCTTTTCTTTTTGAGCATCAAAACCAGTCGAGCACGGGGATGGGCTGAGGGCAGCCCACAACACATCATGCAGGTCTAGATTGCAATGAAATATCATCACGATGTCTTGACACTCCATTGAACCTGGGAACGGCGTTCGACTTCATGTGTCATGATACACGGAAGCCTCCCTCTGCCTGAGGCTATTGCTCTTTTAGCTTGGGAGATTATCATCCTAGGTTGAAACATTGAGACCCCAGAATGTTTCTTCCATGAAAACTGGATGGAAGTATACATTGATGGTGTGCTGATGAAGTCTAATCACATCAGTCTGGGTCCGTGTCCAGAGTAGACACTGACTTGATGTGAACAGCATTTGAGCCTGACAGGTCTGTCATTGAATGTCCTTCTTTCTGAATTGCTCATTTTGTATGATTCATCTATTACCATCTATAACTTTACTTTGGTGCAAGCCGCATTGATCCCGGAATACTTGGAGGCATTAGTTGGTTGGCCATCTAATGCCTATTGATCTAAAAATTATTTACGACGCACAAGTGCTACTGCTACCCTCAATGAGGTAGCTCATATACATTCCTCGATGAATGCAACTCTGCCGGATGGTTGACTGTAGGAAGCTCTGATGCAAGAGTGGTCGGGGTTTTCGGTTCCATGGCCAGTGCGCTGTAGGCTTCCGCCGTCTGAGACTTTTCCGCCTCCCTGCCCCTGCCTCTCCCTGCACGCCTCTTCCGCCACACCAAGAATGCTCCTACTGCAAGGAGAAGTATCCCCACCACTACACCGACAGTAGCGCCGACGATTACTCCAAGATTGTTGGAATTGCCGGCGTTTGAGGCGCTTGAATCTGAACTCGAAGCCGACGTCGACGTCGACGTCGACGTCGACTCCGCAGCGCCAGACACAGAGGCGCTGGTCACAGTGGCCGTGCTGGAAGCCACCACGTTGAGTCCGTTCACGGGCCAGCCAAAAACCGTGAACGTCGACCCTTCCGGGACAACAGTCGATGTGAGGGTCAATGACCACGTGCTGCCGTCTGTCTCTGATATGCGGAACTGATCCTGCCACGTCAACGACTGCTGGGCGGTGAGGGTCGATGTACACTGCGAGGGAAATGTAGCCCTTGCGAAATCGGGAACGTTGAGTCTGTAGTGCGACGGGCAGCATATGGTCTGTGTTGTGTGACTATCGAGTGTCGATGTGTATGCTTCGTAGTATGCTTGGGGACACGTGAAGACCGGACCGAGGATTGTTGTTGGCAGAGCGGCTTGGGTCCACCATGTCGACGCTTCGGGTGGCCAGCAAGTCGACAGACTGGTGTCAACATCTTGCATATACCAAGGATCCCAACCCATAAAATTTCCACCGATCTGGTGGTAAAGCGCCGATGCGCATTCGGGCCCGGCAGAGGGCCAGGCAGTCGTCAAGGGGACATACGCCGTCGTGGCCCCGTCCACAGTTGTCACGAAAGGAGTTGCGCTTGTCATTGCGTAGTGTTGATGGAGGCAGTTATGTTGATTAGCCAGGAATGCATGTATGTCGTCGGGCAGCCAGATGAACCTCGCAAAAGAAGTGTGAAAAGAACAGTGGGAATCAAATGATTAATGAAAGTAATGAGTTTAATTTTGCGCTCAGGCAGACCAGCAGACCAGCAGACCAGCACACCGTGACCTGGGGGCTAGGGCGCAGATATGAAGATCAGCGTACGCGCTCAACCAGGGTGAGGCTGATTGACGGGGGCTGAAGGAACAAATAGGGAAATTACAGAGAACGATCCAGTAACTGCCGGCAGGCGCGCAGCCCCAGATATCTTGTCTGAAAGTACCCTGGGAGCAGTGACGCCCAATGGCAAGCTGCGCAGACCCATGTCTACGCCCCACGTCCCACTGAAGGATTCCCCCCTGGTGGATCAAACTCATGCTTGACGCTACCCTTGGAATCCTTCTACAACTACTGTGTACGTGTGGTCCCACGGTCCGAGAAAGCCCAGTAAGAATACACTTACATGGGAGACCCTTGCGTGGAAGAACTTTGTATGGGATAGCAGGACAGCAGATGAAAAGACTAAGTCACTGACGCTCTACAATGGTGATGCTTGTCCGACAATCAAGGGACTAAATCAAAGAACCCGATTCGCTGTCTCCACACTTACACAATCTATCAAGTGTAATCACGGCTTCGAACACACACAGTATTTCCAGATGCAGCCTCGAGCCACAGCCACTTGAGACGCACTGCTTGTCAACCTTTGCAATTATTTGCTGTACATTGACAAGACCACAATGGCAACCTCCGCATTTTCGTCTCCTGCATCCAGAGCCCTCGTCTCAAGGACACTCCGGCAACCGAGCCGCTCCTTCGCCTCGACATCACAATGCGCTCGAGCTCTGTCGTCGAGCTCAACACTTTGTCTCAGTTCAGCTTGGCCCTCACACCGCATCAGGCGGGCTCGGGCTTGCAGTCACCACTGCCCTCAGCCGCTGCCTCGAACGATTGCGCCCAACTCCCGTCTCATGGTGAGCCACCTCGCCGCGGGAGACAGCCCTGATGCGCTCAGCTCCGATGCTGACGCCGTGATCAAGGCTAGCAATGCCGAGGGGGGTAAGGGAGACGAGTTTGAGTTCGAGTATGAGTTCATAGAGGAGGTAGAACAACTCGAAAGGTATAAACCTGGAGGCTACCACCCCGTTGCACTCGGGGACACGCTGCACCATGGCCGATATCGAATCATCGACAAGCTTGGCCACGGCACATACTCAACCAGTTGGATGGCACGAGACCAAGAGGCGAATGAATACGTCGCGGTCAAAATATGCACCGCAGACAGCAGCGGCGCGTCCCACGAGAGGGCGGTACTTCGCCACCTGCGTCAGCTGCGAGTGGACTGTGAAGATGAGAGGGCTGCTGCGCTCCCTACCCTGCTGGACGAGTTCCATCTGGACGGGCCCAATGGCCGGCATGCTTGTATAGTCACCAGGCCAACACGCATGAGCATCCCAGATACGCGCGAGACCTCGAACTGCTACGGGCTCTTGCACGTCCCCACCGCCCGCGCCGTCATCGCCCAGCTGATCCACGCCGTTGCCTTTTGCCACGAGAACGGCGTTGTGCACGGTGACCTGCACCTGAACAACATCATGTTCCGCTTCCCACCCAGCCCCGACATCAACGCCCTCTCGCAAGAGGCATTTTACGAGAAGTTCGGCCAGCCCATGGCCGAAACCGTCAAGCGCCTTGATGGCGCCCCCTTGGGGCCCGGCGTGCCCAAGCAGGCCGTGCCAGGTGCCTGGCTCGGCCGCGCCAGCGAGGAGGTCGCGCTTGCCGACTGCGCCATTTCACTCGCCGACTTTGGCGAGGCATACATGGTTACGCCACCTAGGTCCACATCGTCGTCGCAAGGGCTGCAGCAGCAGCAGCAGGTACCACCAAAGTGCAACACGCCGCTGCGTCTCCGGCCGCCCGAGGCCCGCTTCGCGCCTTCGGAGCTAGGCCCTGCGTCGGACATCTGGTCGCTCGCGTGCGTCGTCTTCGAGATCGCGGGCGCCAACCCCTTGTTTTTCGGGTCCTTCTTCCTGACCGAGGACTCGGTGATCGAGGACTGGGTCGACGCGCTGGGCAGGCTTCCCGACGAGTGGTGGGCTCGGTGGGGCGCGCGGGCCGAGTCGTTCTCTGAGGACGGCGAGAGGCTGGAACACGGCGATGACGACGTGCGCGGGTCCATCGAGAACCGCTTCGAGAGGAGGTCGCAGAAGATGCGGCGCAAAAAGGCTGTGGACGAGTGGCCCGCCGAGGAGACGGCTGCGCTTTTGGGTATGATCAAGGCCATGCTCAAGTACAAGCCTGCTGAGAGGATATCCGCTGCAGAGGTCCTTGCAACGGAGTGGATGGTGCGATGGGGTACGCCTGCGTTGGAGGAGATGAAAGAGGCGCAGCAGGAGGCGCTCAACCCCAAGTAACACCCAACTAAGCTTTGAATCGGCACAATTGTGTGAGGCTTTTGAAGACCTTATTCTCATATAAGATTCTGTGAGGAACTCAACCGAGCTACGTAATCAGCATGAAAACAGAGGGCATCTTATGGTCTCGTTTCATTGCTACATGAATCCACACCGATCACATCCAAGTCAGCCACCTAGTGATCCAGAAGCAGCTGGTCGCCTTCATGGTCATTCTACACTGAGGATGGCAATGTATCAAAACGAGGTCTTTACCCATGGTGCCAGAAATCTACAGGCTAACTACCCACCTTAACTATTACTATAACCCAGTCCTTGAGCATGATGGCTGGTGTCTAGCAGCAAAGTATGATTCGGCCGCCGCATTCATGGGTAGGCATAAAGAGCGTAGGAGAACATATCATTCCAACATTGACCATGCCAACGATTTAATCTTATTCTTAGTCACCTTTGAAGCCTACCTCCTCCAAATCTTGATGTTGTATGCGTTGGTAGTACCTAGTATTGTATCACTAAGTGATTTCGTTGTAAATCCGTATACGTACTCCATATAGTGTAAGCGGTCACTTCATACAGTAGTAAACACTCAAGACCCAGCGTTCAATAGCATACAATGCCGATAATAGTGAGCTTAAAATATTTTTTCCAAGGCACTTGGCCAGAAAATATAGATAGCCTTGCGACAACCGCACAGACGAGGCTAGCGATTGTGTCACTAAGGTCACTTATTTTTTCATCATTTACCCAAAGTTCTCTTGTAACTCTTAATATCTTTGGAATGTATTCTATAGCTACTAGACTTCCCATCTAGTATTTTTTGAAACATTTGAGCCTGAGAATGGCATCCAAGCCGGTTGAGGCGTGGGTGGAATAGGCCATGGTGTAGACGCGAGTCCCGGATGGCCCATTTGGGTCCGTCACTTTTGGCCCATCTCAAACCAACTCCGTGTTCCCGGCGTGCAATGAAGCAAGATATACATTCCCGGTACACTTGAGCATCCGCACCATGAATCATCGCAGCCCCCTCATCCTGCTGCGATCATCTGGCCAGTCAGTCAGATAGTCAGTATTCAATTAGGCCAGTTACGGACGAGGTGCCCATTCAATCGTCACCCCAAGCTGAACCCAGGGACTAATTGAGCTGCCCTTTCAAGTGGCGCACCGGCGCTGGCCGGTGGAATGTCTCGATAAGATGTGACTGAGGCGAGATTTTTGACGATCCGGAGGCGGCCGGTTCCCCTCCCGTAGGTCGAATAATTTGGCTCTGTCCTGCTAAATCCAATCCAACAGTGCGAGAGCAGCTTCCATGTGGAAACCATGAGGGGCTGGTCAAGCCCCTGGCGGTACGGCCCGCACTTACATGGAAGAATAAGTGTAGCACAGAGGGCCGGCATTGGTATCCATGTAGTCCTTGACAAGGGGCTGAGAGTCACCGAGCGCCATGACAGGCATGGAATCGGTGATGGACGCCGGGATGGTGTTGGTGTTATCATTGAAGCCGGCGTAATCAGCCAGGCGGGTCGCATTGCGTCCTTGCCACTGGAGCGGGTGTTAGTAATGAGCTGCAGCCTTGGCTAACTTGGCCTTGGTAGGAACCAAAAATAGGAGACATACCTTGGCCCAAGCACGGTCGACATTGGCATGGTGCAGGAAAAAGAGCGGCTCGTTGGGCGAGGTGGCAGGGCCCATGTCGCCAAAAATGACCGAGTGGACTGTGAAAGCGTCAGTATTCTAATCAGCAGGCTGTTTGAGGACAGAGGGCGACGAACTCTGAGCGTGCGGCAACCCCTCGAGCATGTTGGCCATGTCGGGGAAGTTATCCTTGGCATAGATCGAGTTCATGACCTGCGAGTTGTACGCCCCAACCTGCATATCGCCAATGATCGAGTCGCCGTTCGCATCGGTGCCCAGGCCGCCGTTGAACTCGCGCGTGAAGCAGTGCAGGCGGTTGCCAGGCTCGTTCATGTCGGGCCAGCCCATGGCCAGCGTCAGGTTCGTGTTGGCAAAGGGGCCGTCGACCACGCAGCGCCGGAAGCCAGGTACCTCGCTTCCGGTGCGCTTGCCGTCGCCGCCGAAGCCCGTGGTCGGGTCGAAGACGGCCGAGCTGGGCATGTCCTTGGCGTCGGCGTCGATGCTCCAGTCCCAGTACGGCTGGGTGCCCTTGAAGCCACACTCGTTTCGCAGCATGTCCTCGCGCAACTTCACGAACCAACGGTGCCAGGGGAGGAAGTTGGCCACGAAGTGGATCTCGGTGTTGAGGGAGAAGTGGGTGTAGACCAGGTCGTCGTTGCGCGTGGTCACGGCCTCGACGGCGGCGTACTTCTCCTTTGGCAGGTTGTGGAGGCACACGGCGGCGCGGAGGTACTCGGCCTTTTCGGCATCGGTGAGCTCGCGCCACTCCTTGCGGACCTCCGGGTTGGTGCAGCCGTCAGCGGCCCGGGGGACAGCGCTCGCGGCAGCCGCAGCCGCGAGGGAGAAGATGGTGAGGACCGAGGAGGAACGCATCGTGATGAGAAGCGAGTGCTAAAACGAGTGACGAATGGTGCTATAACGAAGGGCTGCTCAACCTGGTAGCTGAGCGAAGACAATCGACCGTGTGTTGAAGCAATTATGCGTAAGCGAGCGAACGAGAGTGGTTCATAAACGAAGGTAAACTCTACAGGGCTTAACAATTCGCTGCATTATATAAGTCTTCAACGAGATGCCTTCAAATTCAAGACGGGGTGCGTTCATGCGTGCCGTCGGGTTCGGCCCCTTTAATTCTCTTGGCATCTCGTATCTAGATTTAGGAGGTAACCTCCCGCAAAAGTTCAGGGATTCACTGGCTCCATAACACTAGATGCCATGGGGCTTGCCACCTGTCACATTATATTTCGCGGGGATATCTATTTCTAGCCATATACGCTCGAACGAATGAAATGCAGAAAGCCTGCGCAAACTAGTCCATTAACATAAACAGACTTGGGTTATTCTCTTAGGCTTCTGTGAAAATGTAGATAATCATGTCAAAGAGGAGAGATACCCGGCCGGTCATAGATAGCGGTAAGCAATTGTTTGTTTTTGTCCTGTTCATAATTACAGGAAGACTGCAGGTGGTCTTCCTCTCCAGAGCCTGCGTGCGAAGGTAGCCGACTGGCCCTGTTGTGCTCGTGTTCTGGGATTTCTCCACTCCCTAGTCAACTTGCCGCTTCTGCTCGTATTACAAGAATTCTCCACATACTGAAGGTCTGGAAACGGCAGTCTTCTAAAGCAATTGGGTTCGCGGAATGTATGTCAAGTACCAGTTGGCACCAAAGTGCATGGTGACGCAAATGTAGTACCTCTCGAGGTCTCGTCATATTTTATGGACATCAGCTCTATTTGATTGGAGTCACTGTGGACCACTGCCTGTCAGACAATAGATGATTGGGGAAAGATAGTATGCATAGTTCGGTCTTTTGTCAATGCTCTTGTCTTCAAGGCCTGGCCTGTGACAGTATGAGAGGGCTCATGGCTGGATCTTCTAACTAAATGAGCAAATGCTTGCCATCCCCCCATGCCAATATCACATCGGCATTCCGAAGGGATGCAACCCCGTATTCGTCTGAAAGGCGGTCAAGCCTGGCTTCTTTGGAATGGTCTCACCAAGACACCAGGTCATGATCATAGATGTTTCCGACTAGAGTCCCCGCCCCCTGCGCTGGACTTATCGGCTGGTGACCGAAGTTATCAATGCATTTCGGTGGGTGACCGAAGTTTCCAATGCATTGCATGAGTCTTCTCCAGTAAGACTGGAGTGTTCTCATATGCACAAGAATATTGCCAACTACAAAAAAAAAAAAAAACCAAAAAAAAAAAAAAAAAAAACCGGTTCAATGCATGCTTTATATTAATGTATAAGTAGAGGATAATAGTTAAATACCGTACTAAAGTTAGACCTCACTTTAAGCATATGACTAAAGGTAACAAGGTCATGAAAATTGCGTGTTCACAAACCCCCTTCAACATTTAAGAAACATGTAATCCCCCTTGTCATCCTTGAAGAGTTTGGCCGTAAGCCCCGACGCTTCGGCCTCTACCTGGTAAGCTGTATAGCGCTGCCCCACCGTGTCGCCCCTGACGGGCTTGTTAGTGTTGGCGGCATCCATGTGTCCGATCCCCAGCGACAACAGGGCGACGGCCGAGTCCTTATACAACAGGGGGCGTTTGGAAGTCCGAAGCATCGCCACGGCGAGCGTTGCCGTCGTAGCCGCCAAAATCACTAAGGGGCAGGCCATCCAGGCCCAGTTGACGACGACGAACGTACGCAGCTCCCAGGCAATACCCTCCTGGCTTTTGACGGCAAGATTATCGTCGCTCCGAATCTTGGCGGAGATGACGTCGGAGAGGGCAGTCATTACCATGGTCAAGTTGCTTTCGTACAGGAGAGAGGCGATCGCACCGTCTATGCTGCCATTCTGGAAGTAATTGTGGTACTTAGAAACAAAGCGAGGAACTCCAGTAGAAAGCATGCTTCCGAGGACTTGGTTTAGCTTTTGTGACGTGTCGAAATCGACAACCCAGTCTGGCGCGGATCCTGTCTCGTCGGTGCGGTAGGCATCCCCTTCTCGTATAAGCCATTTTGTGGTCTGGCCGCCGAAACTGTACGCACCGTTCCGGACGACGACGTTCTTGAAAGTCTTGACACACGGGTGGATGCGACATAGAAAGTACTCCACGGTGTCGTTCTGCCGCCACTTCCAGAAGGCCGAGTCGGTCGGTGCGGGTTCATTAGTAGTGTGGTTCACCGCGGCGAAACGCAGAAAGGAGTAGCTGAGGGTATTCATCATTGCTTCCGCTGCCGCGTCGAAAAGGGAAAACAGCGGCTGCATCGTGACGTTGGGAAACGGAAGATCGTCCATCGGCGCACCGATAGTGACGTTGGACGGTGCGACTGCTGTAAACGAATTGTTGTCGACCTGCACCAAGGAGAATGTCGGCCGTTGCCACTGCGAACAATCCGAGCAAGCACCCAGGCTTTCAACCTGATCCCATGAACAGGTCTGGGCGGTGCAAGCGAATTTGGGCAGGAAATCCCGGTGTTGAGGGCTGAGCGCATTGAGCAAGGACGTTTGTAATCCGATTTGTTCTAAGTAGGATCGATACGTTGTTATTAATCCATCTGCTCCGAAATTCCAGGGATATGTGATCTCCATATAACTTACTTGAGAGGCTTGCGGCTCCCAAGCTGAAAGACGAAGAGTTCCAGCTAGATGCCGTCGAGAGTTGTGCTGTTGCATTGTGGACTTGAGTCCCACGCGTCTCGAAGCTGATGACCTGCTGGGCCGTGGGCTCGAAAGCCAAAGCAGCGACGGTCAGGACGCATGCAGCCTTGGCGGTCCAGCCACTAGACTTGGAGAAAAGGTCCCAAATGAGCCTCGTGGCGCCCCATGGCCCACGGCTAGCCATGTCGAAGGACTGCAGATGGGCCAAGCTCCGCGGCTCCTCGAACCAGATCCATTTCATCTGGCTGATCACGCTGGCGATGGGTACCATCAAAGCCGTCTTGGCCAGTGTCGAGAAGACCGAGACCAGTGAGTTGGGCTGGATCGGCAGTGTCCAGTCGCTGAGCAAGCGATTGTTTGCGTGTCCGAGGATAACACAGACGGCGGTGGTGGAAGCCAGGGCGAAAAGGAGCGCGAGGAGCTCAAAGCCCCATGCCGAGTCCTGGACAGCTTCCCAACAGCATCGTCGGGACGCCCGAGATCTTGAATCCGTAGGCTTGGTAGTCGTCTTCTTCTGGCCATCTTCGGTTGGAAGAGCTATGTAGGTCGCCGAAGGTGGACCATTGGGCACGGGTCTGTAGCCCGTGGTCACGGGCGGTTGTGATGTGTCGGTGGTCAGTGTAACCGTAGATAACTCCGGTGAGATGGCCGTGTCCGTCGGCATCTGGTCTGAAGGTTGCACCGTCCGATGTTCGGTAGTTGAAGACTGTTGCGGAATCCCGGTCGCCACGGCGGGCCGTGCCGCTGTTGACGAAGGAGGGCTGGGAGAGCCGCTTGGCGGAACTGTCCCGCTCACAGGGGGCACCATTATGCCACACGATGCTGGAGGCTAGAAGACGTGTAGACAAGCATAAGCAAGAATCCCTCTGTGTGATTGTCCATAGTTAATAAATCCTGGATCTGCCAGGCAACACTGCAAGGTGTTTTCAGGCAGGCCGGAGCCTTGTAGAGCGCACTTTACAGCCCCCGGCGGTTATTAATAATTTCTGCAATACATGCGACCGCAACTTTGTACTAGACACTGATTCAATGCCGATCGGCAAGGCAGCGTGATAATGATGGTGTTGTGTGACCTCGGATATGGGTGTGTTGGGGGCGTAAGCCCTCAGCCATCGTCCGCTAACTTTACATCCAATGCCGTCCGTGGGGTCCGGAGGTTCCCCGGCTACTGCCAGGCAAAAGAGAGGGCAGTGATCTGGGTTTTGGAGTTTACCGCAGCTAATTGGGTCTCTCCTCAGCCTTGTACTACTAGCCAAGGCAGCCCGGCAGGACAGACGGCTATTAATAGAGATATGTAACATTGCGAGACCGAAGGTAGGAAGGGGAGCAAATCTAGCAGGTACGATGCCGACTTCTTGAATACATGATTTTCTTATTAAGAATTTTCAAATATACCGATATCGCATCACCTCGAGCAATCAAATTCTCCTTTTAAGCATCCTAGGAATTACATTGACCATAAGGGCAACCCCAGTGTGATAGCACAAACCAGATTGGACACGCACAAAGGGGCCCAGCTCGCTATTACAGCAATTCTCCCTCATTTAGGGGTTATAGTATACAGAACTACCTGGTTACTATCTAGTAGTTAGGAAAGGTACTGCGAGGCCCACAAACCAGTTACCTCTCAGGACCTATAAGGCTGCTAGTGCGGTATAGCTGACATAGCTAATCACGAACTCAGCACCGATCGCATCACAGGTACTACATGTATGCATATAAAGCCAACACGGATTCTTTAACTTTATCCTACATGCATTGTGCATGCGTGTCTTATTTGCTATAAAGCTATATATGAACAAGTAGTGCAGATCTGAGTAGGTAGAAATAATTTTGGAGTCCTCGTGCGTTATAAGCAGAGCATGTACCTGAGAAATAGTATTGTAATTAATAGTATGGGTGCCCGAGCTGGGTGTGACTGGCAGTGTTCGATGGCCACAGTGACTGGGCCTGCGCACAGACCACCTGGCAGCTCACGAGGCCCTTAACTCTTAAGCCCTCCAGCTTACGGCCATCGGAGGGACCACTCCATCTTTCCTTATTTTTGTAGCTACACAACGTTTTATTCGA
The DNA here is from genome assembly GCA_038088545.1 of Diaporthe humulicola. Taxonomy (NCBI): domain Eukaryota; kingdom Fungi; phylum Ascomycota; class Sordariomycetes; order Diaporthales; family Diaporthaceae; genus Diaporthe; species Diaporthe humulicola. The sequence continues at coordinate 41,311 of JBBWSL010000187.1, forward strand.
AATTTCACTGCTCTAAGCAAGACTGGGGAGCATAAACTCCCGTATGCCCCTCCCAAGACAGCTGATATTTAATCAAGAATAACGGATTGGGCATGCTCGTTTGAAAAGTAAAGTCGACATGTTCCGCTCTGCAAGCCGGTGATCTCCAACGTTCAGAAAGAGGGGATGCTATCCACCGACATTAAAAAAGCCATTAGAAGACATACGAGTAAGAGAAAAGAAGGAAGAAAACCGCTAAAAGGTCGGGCAAAATGGAACGGGACAACTTCGAGCACCTGCACCAGAGCAGGTTCTTTGTCGATGACGATGGTTATTGGCCCCGAAGATTACTCCACATACCGACCATGACATCGATCACACGCACTGGGAGTGACACATATGGCTCAGCAGAACGCCCAAGCTACAGCATACTAAGCTACACATGGGGCCGGTGGGAAGTCGGCGATTCAGATACGGGCAGCCATGCCACGGAGCCGGCATCTCTGCCCGTGAGGGGAGTCCCGTGGAAGATCCCCAGGATTGCTGAGGAACATTTTGCCATGACAACTTTCCAAAAGGTGGTGGATGAGATGCACCGCCTGGGCGGCACCGAGTGGGCCTGGATCGACATTGCCTGCATCGACCAGGAAGACGTGCCTACCAAGATGGACGAGGTCGGGCACCAGGCAAGCATTTTCGCCAAGGCCTCCGAGGCGTTTGTCTGGCTGTCCCATACTCCTGGCACCGTTCTGGACGAGGCTTGTCTGCTGCTCGTCAGATGCAACGTGCCCCATCTATTCGGGGACGAGAGGCTGGTCCCCGCCTACGAGGATGAAGAAATGGATTGTGGGCGAATAGGCCGTACACTGCAGATTGTCAGAGCAGCTATAACCCCCCTGCTGTCAGATCCGTGGTTCTCCTCTCTTTGGACCCTTCAAGAATTCATGCTCAGGGGCGACGCGATCATCTTGGACCGTGAGGGTGTGAGCCAGATAACAAGCCGAGATCCGATGCCTGAAGTGCCTCGCAGTCGTATCAGAATGCGTATGATGGGTCAGCTGGGGATGTTCAGGCGAGAACTGCTCGGCTTGATCGAGAGGATCGAGGGGATACAGTACGAGACTGAGGACGGTCGTCAGATGTACGAGCTGGCCAGCCAGATCTCAGCCAAGATTCAAGAAACCGGCTTTTCTGATGAGAGCATGTCAGGGAGCACCACAGACAACCCCAATATTCAGTACAGCGCTGCTAGGTTTCGACAGACCATGCACAAAGAGGACCGCGTCTACGCTATATCCCAAATCTACAACCTCCGCGTTGGCAAGTCGCTTCGACCATATGACTCGGCTCCGTCCTTCGACGCATTGGTTGAGGAATTCGGCCTCGCCATAAACAATCAGTCCCCAGTCGGACAGCTATTTGTCCACACCTCTCCATCAACACATGCGAGGAGCTGGTGCATAACAGAAAATTGCGAAATTCCTGGCCTCCTTCGAAGAATCGGGGCCGGGCATTATAGAAGCATGAGCTCGATTGCTGCGGACGAATCTGGGAGTGTCATAGCAGAGGGTGTCTGCTGCCAATTCTCCGACTTCCATAGCGCCAGGAAGGACTCTTGGATGGACGTCGACGCCCATATCTTCCTGGATCGAGAATTCGAGGCGCTGGTGGACCCACACAACGAACTCCGGTCGAGCTACGTAGAAGAATACGGAGCAAGTATGAAGAAGCACTTCAACACGGAGGACATCCTCGTCATGCGACTTGGCGAGACGAAGGGTGTCATGCTAGGCATGGGTGGACGCGCCTCGATCCTCAATGAGCCGGAAGGACAGCGAAGCTTCGGTATTCTCCTCAAGAGAGTACAACACAACTCGGATCGCAGCACGTTAGCCTCATACAAGAGAATCGGGGTATGCGAATGGACATGCCTCCGAACCTCGGAATGGCGCACGGATGATATCACACAGTTTATCGATGAGTTCCATTCAGATCTTGACCGTGAACATCCGATGGTAGATCATATATGGCGTCGCTACCAATTTGCACAGGACATATCCCGTATGTTCAGTGAGACTCAGAGAGTCGAAATTGTCTGATCTTGCATAGCTATTTAGAGTAGATCCCTAGGTTGACGGGCTAGAGCCTGGGCGACGGGATGACTCACAGTCCCTCCCAGATTTCACCGTCACTGGTCGAGATAGAATCAAGAATTTATCAAGATGAAATAATGTCAGATATAGGAATGAGGATGTACACAAAGTAAGGTTAACTACAAGATTGATGTTTACATAGCTTCTGAAATGGCGCTTAGGGAAAGAAAATATCTACTTGATGGGAAACTGTACGCTGATGTTGACTTGAAATTGATTCTTCGGTCCAGTAACTCGAAGTTTCAATGCTAGATGAACATTGCTCCCAATAAGTTCTGTTCACTAAGCCACGACGACCGGTTCACTAAGCTGGGACATAACCATCACAACACTCTGGATGGTGTACAGCACGGAGAGACTGGTAATTGAGTCCGGGGCTTACATGGGTTGGACTGTTTCCCTTCCATCCGCAATACTTACAATCTTTTTGTGAAACAGCTTTGTATGTGACAAGCTGAGATAAGTTTCTATATGATGAGTGGCAATCAACCAGAATGGGAACAGACTATTTAGTCCCTTCCCATTATAGAGTCATAATTCATTAGTTCCAGGACTATACGCTGCAGTCCCTGAGAAACCAGGATGTAGACTGCGGTCAGGACAGCATAGTTTATTCATCTCAGAAATGAAGCAGACAGATATACACCGGCATGTACATTCCAATGCCCGTCATATGGAAGTCAAGAACTATGTTCATCTATGCACACACACACGCATAACCCAGATGACATCTACAGCGCCGCTCGTACATGCTCGTCACGACAAAACGGGTATTTCCACCTCGCCAGTAAGAAAGACCCAAGAATTCAAATTCCCACCACCCCATCCCTCAAGAAGCAAACAAAGCCCCAAGCTTATCAAGCCCAACATTCCCCCCACTAAACACAACCCCGACATCCCACCCGGCAGGCCCAGCCTCCCTCTCGACCATCGCCCGGAACTCCTCGTTGAAGAGCACAACAGCGAGCGGGACGGCAGAGCTGGGCTCGACGACGACCTTCATGCGCTCGAGCACGAGCCGCAGCGCCGCCGCGATCTGCGCCTCGGTCACGGCGTACACGGCCCGCACCAGCCCGCGGTCGTGGATGATACCCCACGGGATGGCCCCCACAGGCGTGCGCAGGCCGTCGGCGATCGTCAGCGTCGAGACGCTCTCGACGCGCTTGCCAGCCGCCAGCCCGCGCCGGCAGTCGTCGGCGCCCTGGAACGAGGGCTCCGCGCCGAAGACGCGGATCCCTGTCCCCTCGCACGACAGCGCCACGCCGGAGAGCATGCCGCCGCCGCCGCAGGGGGCGATGATGGCGTCGAGGCCCTTCACCTTCCCTCCCAACTTCCCCTCCTCCTTCTCCTTCTCCTTCGTGCCCGCCCCCATCAGCTCCGCCACCTGGTCCTGGAACTCGAGCCCCAGGGTTCCCTGGCCGAGGACGATGTCCGGGTGGTCGTAGGGCGGGACGAGGGTTGCGCCCGTCTCGGCCATGACGCGCGCCGCGACGGCCTCGCGCTCCACCGAAGTCGAGCCGCTGAAGATGACGTTGGCGCCGTAGCCCTTTGTCCCGGCCACCTTGCCCGGCGCCGAGATCTCGGGCATGACGATGTGCGCGGGGATGCCGGAATCGCGGGCCGCGAGGGCGAGGGCCTGCGCGTGGTTGCCTGTGTTGTGTGTGTCAGATGGATTTCATGACAGGTTGGAGCCCATCCCAAGCAGCTTATCACCGGAAGAAAGTAAGAAGGGATAAAAAGACTCACCACTGCTATGAGTAACAACCCCCCTCTCAAGCCCCCCACCAGCAACCCACCCCTCATCAGCCTTGAGCCTCTCGACGGCGTGGAACGCCCCGCGGACCTTGAAGGCCCCGACCCGCTGCAGGTTCTCGCACTTGAACCACAGCCGGATGACGGGCCGCGCAGGAGGTCCCGCCGTCTTCTCCTGGGCACCCTCACCATTCGTCTCGTCCCCGGCCGCGGCCTCTCGGTCCCCGGGCCTGTCCCCCGCCGGCTCCGACGCCAGCCGCGAGAGCGTCGAGTTGGTCAGCACGGGCGTGCGGTGGACGTGGGGGCGCACGAGGTCGTGCGCCGCGACCACCGAGGCGCGCGTCAGCGGCAGGCAGGTCTCTAGGTCTGCCATTGTGTGTCGTCGTGGTGTCTATGTGCCGTTATGCTGGGGTGCTCTGTTGCCGTTGGATTGTGTAGTCAAGTGGCGTTTCCTCCCGCTGTGTCACGGCTGTGACGAGGTCCCTGTTTCGTCGAGGTAACAAACCGGGCGGCTTAAATATGTGCGAGAAGCGATGCTGTAAGTCGTTATATATACATGAAATACTCTACGACAAAGAATGATCCAAATACGTGCTGCGTGTAAGCCAGGCGAGAACAAAAGTGGAGGTGGCGAGTAAGAGGAGAACCAGATCACAGAGTCGGGGCGAGAGAGAGCGCAAATAAAATGAGACCTGCCAGGGGGACTGCGGGACTTTTAAATCCAGATGCCAATTGAAGCGGCGACAAGAGTCTAGCCTTGACTCGACTCGTCCAATCCTCCTCTGCGATTGTGTGATTGTTGATGCTCGAGGTTGCCAGACGACGTTCGTCATGCTCAATTGAGCATGCCGCATGAGTGGACCGCCGGCCGAGACCGGAAGTGGGTCGGGCACACACACATTCACAACCTCACTCACACCCACTCGGGAATCAATTGGCTGTCATCGGCCCCGGTTGGTGACTATCCATCCACAAAAACCGTGTGGTCATGAAGCATCACATCACTAGGGAGCAATGCAAAGACGAACGATTTAAACCATCAGTGCTTTCTTCTTTGTCGAGCCCCAAGACTCCGAGAGTTGAAAAAAGTATTTCACGGAGCAAGATATAAAAATTGGATATAAAATACACAATCCCCAGACTTTTTATCCCTCGCCCGCGCAAAACGCACGCACGCATTCCCCGTGACCTAGGAAATTTTCCAGAACCACCCATTCAGTAAATAGACAAGTCAAAAGTGATCAACAGCCCTCGACCACTCGAGACTTCTCTCCCCTTATTTTCAAGCAACCGAGCAAGACAGACGGGTATACGTCCATCTTACTTCTGGTTCTCGGGACGCAGGGAGCGGACGGCCTTTCCGGCGCGCCAGATCTCCAGGTTGCGGATCTCCTCCATCTCGGCCTCGTACTTCTCGCGGTAGTCGGGCTGGCCGTTGTAGTCGAGCGAGCGCTTGGTCTCGGAGCCGTCCTTGACCGAGTTGTACAGCTGGTTGAAGACGGGCTTGAGGGCGTCCTTGAAGCGGGGCGACCAGTCGATGGCGCCGCGGCGGGCGGTGGTGGAGCAGGCCTCGTACATCCAGTCCATGCCGTTGGCGCCGATCAGGGGGTACAGCGACTGGGTCGCCTCCTCGACGGTCTCGTTGAAAGCCTCGCTGGGGGAGTGGCCGTTCTCGCGGAGGACCTCGTACTGGGCGAGGAACATGCCGTGGATACCGCCCATCAGGCAGCCACGCTCGCCGTAGAGGTCCGAGTAGACCTCCTTCTCGAAGGTGGTCTTGTACAGGTATCCGGAGCCGACGGCGACACCCATGGCGATGGCCTTCTCCTCGGCCTTGCCGGTGACGTCCTGGTAGACGGCGATGGACGAGTTGATGCCACGGCCCTCACGGAAGAGGGAGCGCACGGTGCGGCCGGAGCCCTTGGGGGCGACGAGGATGACATCGACGTCCTTGGGGACGTCGACCTTGGTCAGGTCCTTGAAGACGGGGGAGAAACCGTGGGAGAAGTACAGGGTCTGTGGAGTTGCGCGAGGTTAGCACTGGGGGGACGAGGCAAGGCCGAGATGTGCTTTGCTTAGCTCGCTGGAATGACTCGCCTTTCCCTTGGTGATCTGAGGCTTCAGGTGGGGCCAGGTCTCGGACTGGGCAGCATCGGACAGCAGGTTCATGATGATGGAGCCCTTGGCGATGGCCTCGTCGACCTCGAACAGGTTCTTGCCGGGGACCCAGCCATCCTGGATGGCGTCCTGCCAGGACTTGCCGTTCTTTCGCACACCGATGATGACGTTCAGGCCGTTGTCACGGAGGTTGAGGCCCTGGCCATGGCCCTGGGAGCCGTAGCCGATCAGGGCGAGGGTGTCGTTCTTGAAGTAGTCCTGGGGTTGAAGTCAGCAAGCTGTCGCCCAGAGCAGCATTGAGGCCACTTTGAGGTCGGTAGGGGAAGAGAGAAGGGGAATTGGAGGGTGGGTGACTCACCAGGAGCTTCTCCTTGGGCCAGTCGTCGCGCTCTGTTGGGGAGGAAGATCTAGAGTCAGAGACAAGACACCAATGCATCAATTGAGGCGGGCTCGAGGCTCACCGTAGACAGTCTCCTTGTGGCCAGCAAAGTCAACAGTCTTGACACCACGGATCTGCTGCTGGACGGGGCGGGCCAGAGCAGGGCGGGCGACGGCAGAGGTGCGCGAGGCGGCGTTCAGAGCAGCGACAAATGTGCGCCTCTGGACCGAGTTCTTTGTCAATTGACGGGCGGCGGGCCGCAGGGCGGAAGAGAAACCTCTGGCAGACATGTTGAGGGCTGTTCTGAGTGGAGATTGGGCACACAGGGGGAGGGAATTGGGAAGCTGGAGAGGAAGTAGGGAAGGAGGAGAGACGTCGTGTTGACCGAGCGAGCTTGGAAGCTTATACCGGGTGCACCTACCAAGCAGCCAGCCCCAGACAAAACCCAGAGCTCCGATCTGCTCGACTCACCGAATGGTGTTGGACCAATTTTTTTCACGTCAGCTCCGAGCTCGCTCGCCCTATCTCCCTTGGGGCCTGCACCCAGCACCGTGCAGGACGGTACAGGCCCAGGGTTGCTGCGACGGTGGGGCCAGGGTCCCGGGCTGTGGGGTCCCAAACGGAGCCAACGGAGCACACCTCCAGCCCACGCCCGTCCGTCTGTCTGGGGAACAGGGGTGGTCCACTGCCAGACTGCCTTGGCCTGTCTGGCTTGCGATCCACCGCGAAGAGTCATCGTCCAGTCAACGAGAGGCAGAGGTCAACTCCCGCCATTGTCTTGTCCGCCGCGTGTCACCTGTTTCAGTCTCTCAATCCTCACTTCAAGCCTATGTTAGAGGTGGTCGTCCATCGCCCGTTGCTGTTCAGAGTTCACTCATCTCGACCATCAGTCCCTGCCTGACGCTTGCTCACTAGTTTCGTGTATCCCTCGAACTCATATGATTACTAACGCCAAAGCCTATGCTCGGAGCTGGTGGGGCCCCACTTGGGCCAAATTATGCGACCAGAGCTGGGAACCTGGTTCTGGTAGCCTCAACCATCACATACAGGCATTCTTCCAGTAACACAGCCGCATATCAAAAAGAAATCGAAAAACTTCATTACTGTGTATGCCCATGTGGCTTGCTTACTCTCAGCCCGGATATCGACTTGAGATTTTCCCATGGGAGGTATTCCATAGGAGGTTGTCCCATAGGAGGTTCTCCCATAGGAGGTTCTCCCGTAGGAGGTATTCTACAGGAGACCGAAGTCAGTACTGCCCAGGTGATTCACTACGAAGCTACTGTGGCCTCGTAGCAGACACCCGATCAACATTTGAAAGCTCGTGAGTATAATTATGTACACAGCTACACCTCAGCCTCCTGTTACCCCCTGCAGCCAGCTCGACAACTCTTTTCCTCAAAATCGGAAGCCTTTGTAGCACACTTTTACTAGACTACTATATATCAATGATTTGCGAGGATCTACGGGGACCCCGTATATATAGTTGGGGTTCTGCTGTACTTTTAAGCTTGGTGCGGATGCTGCTATGCTTCAGACTGAGTCCCTTAATTGAGGTCACAGAACTACTTAGCTTCTGGAGAGCAAAGCGCATGGGGATATCTTGGAGCCAGTCCTTTATCTGCGGTGGATACACCCGACTACCTGTATCATCCAAGACTGCGCCGTTGAACATAGTATTCCTGATTTAGTCAGTACCCATACCCCACCGATCTCAAGCGAGTGCATCAGACTATGTGCAGTAAATTAAACGGATACCATACATTGAACTTGGAATCTCAAAACCTGAGAATCTGCCACGCAATAGCCCTGCGAGATGGGCTCACAAACAAACAATCGTTCCCCGCGGGGGTCGCAAAGATCAGGGGCTTCCGCATGGCATCCCCAGACAGCCGGAACGCGCTGTCGTCTGCAGCGACATTAACCGATATCATATGCCACTGCTCCCTCAGAGGGGCGCGGCCGTCGGGGTCCTGGCAGACGCGGATCGAGGCGTCGATCTTCCTCCTCCGCACCAGCCCGTTGTCCGTCTGGGAAAACACGTTCGCCATCACGCCCGTGAACGGCCGCGCGGGGTTGGGACCCGGCCCCTCCCGGAAGCCCAGGAGCTTCTGGAAGTCGCTGTCGAGGATCACCTGGTTGCTGGAGCCCGTGTCGTTGAATATGCTCAGCACCTGTGTGTCGGCGGCTGAGCCGCCGTCGGCGTCTGCTATGCGGATCTGGAGGTACATCTGCGACCGGCGGTACAGATATTTAGTTCTCTTTCGGCTTTGAACTATGCTGGGATTGTGTTGATAGTGTTTCCAGAGGGTGGGACTTATGCGATGCAGGGGCCGTAGTTTATCAGCAGAGCGCTCTGGAAGATAGAGGCCATAGTTCATGAACTCCGTGTCCGTCTCCGGTTGCACGTCTTTGGGCTGGGGAAATCGAGTTTCTTAGTAGAGCAGGGAGAATCAGGTCAGTTTACTCTATACACACCAATTCATTTAGCTCCTTCGCATTAGGAGGTGGAACACCAGAGGGTCTCTGAGCCTGATTGGCTGGAGTTCCGGTCCTAGACGCGGAACCAGAGCCAGAGCCAGAGCCACCTGTATTCATCAACTCCAGGTCTGGCGTATACTACCGTGGTATGTTTAGCACGTGGCCGCACAATGCCTTCGTGACGTAATTCACTACGGTGCACAGTTTTGCCCTCGAGTTGTAAAGCGGCCCTTTGGGCGCTGTCTTCTGGCGGAGCTCGTTCACCCGCTCGACAGTTGCTTTCCCACCGTGAGCATAGAGCAAGTGGGTGTCCTGGGTAGGGATTCCATGACTTGTTATATGGTTAATACATGCTTCGAAGTTCTTGATTTTGTCGGCAAGACCCTCAGGTTGCGCTTTCTTATGTTTCGACTCGGCCAGTTGCTTCTTCAGACCTTGAAGATATACTGTGTCCACCTGAGTCAATTTGTGGGATGCAGGTGCTTGAGAACCGGGAATTGCGATGAATAGCCCGAACTTTGGTGTAGAAATAAAGATGTATTCTATAATGTATGACATGTCCTGCGATTAGGGGAGTAGAAGTTGATGCAATGCAGTTGAGATGGTTGAATTGATAAATGACCTTGTTTTCATCTTTTCCATATGGATTGTAGAATATCTCTTATATACCGGCAACAAATGTACTGAAAGATATCCTTTTTCTCTCACTACCAATGCAATGTATTCCAGCCTCAAATTCCGGCTGTTGATGAGTAAGTAATATCTATCATTGTGACATTGCTGAGTGTGCAAATCCTACGACCTGATATTGCAACCGATTACCAGACCCTGATACTTCGAGATCGGTGATTCGTGAGATTTCGCCCGTCTCGTAGAAAGCGCTGCATGTAATTATGTGGAATCATGTGGCGTTTCCAGCTTGAACACACCGGCGCCATACCGCCCCCATGACCTATTCATTCCTCACCAACCCGGTGGTACTCGCCTCCGCAACAAGACGCTCGATGGTGTCGAGCTGCTCCGATCCAGAAGGCCAAACCTGAAGCAGCACTTTCGTGCATTAATAGATGTCCCACCCGGGCGCAGCCTGGAAATGATCAGTAATGAAACCAGCAGAACAACAAAGTTAGGTTACGATGAACTCACCAACAAGAAACCGTCCGCGTTGGTCGGTGAGCCAGGCAGCCTCGAGCGTTCCGCCTCAGTCAGGAACTTGACAACGCCATCCTTCACCCAGACATAGTGATCCTCCTCCGGGAAGCCGTGCTCGCTGACGAAATCCCGGCACAGCTGGATGTTTGCACGCCTCGTGGGGTTTGATGTCTCCTCCTGGATCATAATATCGAGGCCGTACAATATGCCCTCAAACATATCTGGCGGGACCTTGCTCGTTCTCAGGGCTGCCCTGTTGTCATCTGTGGTGACATTGCTGACGGCTTCAACAGGCTGTGCGATGGGACCGCCTTGTTTCTGAGTTGTCCGTGGCATGGCGGCGGTTTTTTCAGAAAGCCAAGTTGGCTTGCACATGGATGTCAGAGGTGCGTAGTGTGAGGACCATAAGCAAGAAATCGTTGCTTGCAGCAACGGATTGGTCGTGGGTTGAAGTGCTTAAATGCGGTGCTGGAGTTTGGAGAAGAGGAGGTCACTTAATCATTAATCAGGCGCCAACAGTGAGACCGATCTGTCGACCGCCTCTGCTAAGCTCTATCGGTAACTAGACAGCCACTGGAGCACCCACCAAACCTCTCGCTACTGATGATGGCCATTACACTAGGTCCAGTTAGTAACTGTTCGATCTGCCTCGAGTGCCTCCGCTGCCCCTTGATCATCCCGCCAAAAAGGGGGGGTGGTTTCCTGCTGAAAGTGCTGCCTGACTCCGGGTCCTTTGGCAGCCCAGAGCAGGACCTGCACTTACTACAGGCTTGGGCGGTGCGTGGCAATTGAGCACTCTGGTCGGACGGGATTGACATGTGTCAGATATATGTGCAAAGTCTGGTCCAGACATGGCCAAGAAAAGCCCAAATACCCCAGTCTTAAAACACCAGGCAAAGCAAACGCACACCGTCGGATGCTGACGGAATAGCCACGCACCAAGTATCGCAAAACACAGCACATCTCCCCGGGTTCGGAGCCTTACGTTCTCAATTTTCTGCCATGTGTGTGTGACGGGGCTCTTGATGATAATGTCATTTGTAGTTAGTTAGTGGTAGTCCCCCATGAAGCCCCGGTCAGTTCTTGCCTCACAACCTCGCTATCGTTTCTCTCTCGATCCATAGTAGTCTATCGTGCCCTCTTTCCCACTATCCGGATCCGACTTGCTGCAACCTGTAGAATGGGAGGAAAAGAAGACATCTAGACGCCTGGCCGAAAATTGGCGCCTCGCTGTGATCGTAATGCCCATAATGTTTTCTCGCTTGTCCCCCGTTCTGTCCTGTCGATGTGATATGGGACGGTCGAAGAAGCCATCTTCCATCCTACCTCTTTCATGCACTCATGCCGTGCCCTCCATTCTTAGTGTGTGTAATGATCTATGCCGCAATAGCCATGTGCAAGAGCGCAGTGGTGTCTCGACCGTTCATCCCGAGGAGGCCGGGTCCAAGAACACCCAGCCCACCCACTCTCTCTACCGCGCAGGCCGCTTCCTCTTCCTGCGGCTCCCCGGCCCCGGGGTGTCCGCAGCCCCTCACTTCAGCACCCTATCGAAGCTGACGCCGCGGACCGAGCCCCCGGCCATGCTGGAGCGCACGTTGCGCTTGAAGCCCTCGCGGTTGTTGCGCAGGTCCTCGGCGGCCTCCTTGTTGAGCGGGTCGCTGGCGTTAGGCTCGAGGAAGAGGAACTGCAGGCCGACGATGACCGCGTTCAGGTTCAGCACGGGCTTCCAGTCCTCGCGCAGGATGTTGAGGCACACCTTGCCCTCGAGGTCGATGTTGGGGTGGTAGATCTTCTGCGAGCAGCGGACCTTGGGCGGCTCGTGCGGGAAGTTCTGGTTGATGTCGAAGTCGAAGGTGAACCGCCCGCCGCGGTACATGCCCTCGTCGGGCTCGATGGTGAGGACGAACCGGAGGATGTTGTCCGGGTCCGGGAAGTCGGTGCGCATCGTCGTCCCCAGGGACAGCTCCGACAGGTCCTTCTGCACCCGCAGCTGCGCCGCCGTCACCTTCTTCTTCTTGCCGCCCGACGCCGCGCCCTCGGCCGCGTCCGCCTTCTGCTGCTCCTTCTTGATCGACCATATCTTCAACATCTTTGCCTCTCGTGCCTGCGTCTCGGGTGGCCGCCCCAGGAACTCTATGTTTTTTCGGTACTCTTTTTTGGGGTTTGGGGACGAGGTAGTGGATGTTGGTTTGGTACGTGTGCTGGAAGAGGATGTGTCGAATGTCGCGTGTGCGAGGCGTGGGGATCGGAGAGAGTGTCGCTGTGATGGGTCGAGATGATGTGCCCCCTGGGCGAAGGTTGGGAGGGTTTAAGTTTTGTTATCGGTGCTGGATCGTAACCCGTTCAAAGAAAAGATTCGTCAATGTTGATGTGCGTTACGGAGTTGACGGATTCCAAGTCATCTGCCTGGAGTGTAGGCCGTTTGCTGGTCAGTGGGTGGCGGGGACCGCGTTGGTGCCTGAGAGGGTTCGGAGGCGAGTCTGTCGGGCTTATAGTTTCCCAAGGTTGACCGAGCGTGGGGTGGCCGATAAGATAAACCTGTCCTCCTCTACAAGCGAACAAGTCTCGGGCTTGGTCCTCATTCAAAGCCCCTGCAAACGTCATTCCAGAACAATTTGCAGAACCATTTAAACAACAACACATTTTCACACAGGTAAAATCATGACAGCTTTGGTTTCAAGATTATGCACTTGGGCTATGAAAATCCTCGACCCGCCTGTAGAGAAGAAATAAACACTCTCGTAGAACGCCATCATCAAAATGCTCCTGTTTTTCTCGCCACCAATGTACTTGTGTCCATGTCCACAGCCTGGAAAGAGAGGCATTCACAGTTGCTCCAGATCCCCAGCCTCCAATCCCTCCGCCCCTTTGTTCTAAACCGCCAAACCGTGAGAGGAGAGGCCACTATCTAGTAGGCAGCTGAAAGAAATGTCGCAGGGTCCCCCCGTACAAGACCCAGCGGCCAGCCTGCGATGCCATGTTTTTTTTTTTTGGCGGGGATGTCTGCCTTACTATACAACAATTTACCCTTTAACCCAGAATGACTGAGAAGCAGATTTCGTTTCTCATCGTGTAAATGTGTAAATGCCGCAACAAAAGACCTGGAAGTCTTGCAGTAAAACATGCGCTTACCGTCTGGCAAAGCAGCACATGATACCAGTCTTACCCAGGAACCAGCAGAAACCAATGAAACGAATAATGGACAGGAAGGCAGTAGCGTACAGCAGGACCTTGAAGAACCAGGCCGTACGTGCGGTTGAGTTTGTCTATAGTTACCGGTTAGCGTTAGGTGCTCCGAGCAAGCAGAACAGACGGGGATTTGGTGATAACTTACGCCGATGCCCAGTCCGTCGAAGTTGTCCGATGTGATAATCACAGCAAGAAGACAGTTGGAGAACAGCCAAGATGCGACCAGACCCGTTCGGAAAGACTTGTAACCGTCCTCGAGGTCGGGCTTGTCGTCCTCGGGCTCCTCCTTGAAGGGGGCAAGCGCACGCCTGACAGTCTGCTCGAACTGGCTGTCGATATCCTCCTGTGGCTTCTCGATTTCCTCAATGACCGGGCCCTCGCCCTTGTCGTCCTTGACGATGACGGCAGACGGCAGCGCCTCGGCCTTGTCGGATCCCTTGGTACCCCAAGAAACATCGTGCCAGTTGTTGAAGGCGTAGACCATGAGAATGTTGATGTAGGTCGACATGAGCAGCAGGTAGTAGGGGTACGAGTGGAACATGTGCCATGGGTCCAGGTACATGAACGAGGCCAGGTAGTACATGCCGTAGATGGTGAACAGGGCAAGCAGCAGCACACCTCCGGTAGACTCGCCGCCGAACAGACTCTTGAGGAAGTCACCCGTGTTGTCCGTGTCAAGGCCGAGACCGCCGTGGAAGGCGCGGTAGACCAGGTAGCCAGAGTCGAACAGGATGTAGAGCTGCACGAGACCGAAGACGACGAACGAAGCAATGTAGGTGTACCTGGAACCCTTGGGCCTGTTACCGAGGGCAAGAATGAACTGCAGGATGACGAAACCCAGGTAGAGGTACTTCAGGACGGCGTTGAAGTATGGGGTGACGGTGTTACCGAAAGGCCACCCGACAGCATCGGCCGCCGCGTTGTCCTGAGACTGGGGGTTGCCCACCAGATCCATAATGACCGAGGTCGTGAGCCAGTACGATGAGAGAGAGAACCAGGAGAAGACGAGGTTGGCAAAGTTGTAGAGAGCCTGGACGTGGAAGAAGAACATGCGGATGATGTTGTGGCCTGACTTGTACATACGGCCAAAGTGCATGGACGAGTACAAACTGGCAGCGAATGAACCGTTGAGCCATCGTCGACGCTGGGAGATGAACTCGGCAGCACCCTCGGGAACGTCAGTCTCACCCTTGGCCGCCTTGATGTAGCTCAAGTGCCACTTCTGGCCGGCCTTGGCCACCAGCTCGAAACAGAGGATACGATCCTCGGCCAAGAACATGTTCTTCTTGAAAATGTTCATGCCGTCAATACCCTTCTTGCCGAGGATCTTGGAGAGCGTATGGTCACCGTGGAAGTACTGCTCCAGGGGACGGCCCATGATGGCTCGGAACCGGTAAGCCGAGAAGGCACCGGGCAACACACTAACGTAACCGAAGGCACTCTCCAGGGGCTTGTCCAGAATGTTGGAGATCTTGTACTCGAAGTTCTGCACGGCGACGAGGGGGTTCAGAAGCTTCCTGCCTCCTTTCTAATTGTGACGTTAGTCCTGCTAAGGAGGAAAATTCCAAAACACGAAATTCGGCGATCACTTACTCCAAGCATAGCATGAATCTCACCACAAGCACCGCCAAGATCCTTGTCGTTGTAGAAACCCTCCCACAGGGCGAGAAGCGACCTGGGGCTGGGCTTGGTACCGGCGTCGAGCAGGATGCAGACCTCGGGGTTCAGGATGCGGCCGAAACCGTTGAACAACCAACGATGGGAGTTGATCTTCTTGCTGTTCTGGGCCTTGACACAGAAGATCATCTGCACGGGGGGCAGGGTCTGGGGGCTGTCGTCGAGGGGCCGGATGAGCTGCTGGTTGGGGGTGACGGACAGCTGTGTGGTGTACTCGAAGATGTGGGCGACGGTGGGCTCGCCGTTGACGTCCTTCTTGATCACACCGTCCTGGTAGATACCAATTGTGGCCAGGACGTCCAGGGCGTTCTTGTCTGTCTTTCCGATACCGTCGAAGACCATGCAGACGACAATCTTCTGCCAGGCGGGGCCGCCCTTGTTCCAGAAGGTGGACTTCTTGAGGTTGACGATGTCCCGGATGTTCTGCATGACACCGTGGAGGGTTCTGGCGAGGAGGACCTTGTCCTCGTTGTAGTAGGTGATGGCGATACAGAGCTCAGTGTGGCGGTTGTACATGCGAGGCCGCAGGTCGTAACCGTTCTTGAGGGTGAAGTCGTTGGGGTCGCATGTTGCGGCCGTGTAACGCATCTTTGTGAACTCCTCGTTGCCGCCCTCGACGTCCCGGTACTTGGGCTGGATGGCATTCTTGATGGCACTAGGCACGGGGTAGTCGATACTCAGGACGGAGCCCTGGACCAGCTTCACCCTTCTGGTCTTGGACCGGCCCAGGCCGCCGCCAGAAGGCACCTGTTGCCGGTTGAGCCAGCTGTCCTCGTCGCCGACGGTGGAGGGCGGGTGGCCGGGGTCACCAGTCGGGAACTCCCCGCCGTACTCGTTGCTGTAACCACCGACGCCGGAGCCGGGCACGGTTGTGTTGGCATTGGGGGCGTAGGACTCGGTCAAGCTGTAGGCGGAGACGGGGCGGGCAGGAGGGGTGGCAGTGCCACCGAGGCGATCTTGCTCGTACATGGTCGAGCCTTGACTCAGAAGGGATCGCTGTGCTTCGTCGTCCTGCTCGTTGTCAGGGGGCAGGTGGTACTGCGGCGCGAGAGGAATGTTAGAGGACCGCAGTAACAGTTACTCAAGATCATCAGGGACCAAAAGTGGGGGCGAGGAGGAGGAGGAGCAGCAGCAGGAGGAGGAGCAACGATGGGAATCTGTAAAGGGCAGGAGGGCAATGGCAAAGGCAGATGCAAGGGCAGGGCAGGGCAAGTTAAGGCAAGGATCGCGGTGGGAATCAAGGAGAGGTTGTGACGAACGCCTGCTGGGTTTTGGTTGAGGTCCTGCATGCCATGGCTATTGTAGCCATCATTATGGCCGTTGTACGCCATGTCGGCAACCGTTCTAGACAGGAGCTGGCTAGGTTGACGGCCGTTTCGATTATTTTAAGCGGGTCGACAGACTGGACCGCTCCACGCTTGCGTGTCCGGTACAGGTCCAAGGGGGGCCGTTAAGAGTGAATGGCTGGGGTTCGGCAGCGTTGGGATTGCTGGTGATGATGATTGTAATAAGTCGAAAAGGGGGAACCGGCGATTCTGGGATGGGATGAATTTGGATGGGGAACAAGCAAAGTCGCGTGCGGTACGGGCTGACGGGTGACGGAGACAAAGGAGCTCCTGGTCGGTAGCGCTGCCTTGCTGCTTTGCTGAGCTGGGCCTTGGACTGGCTGGGCTGTGACTGGCAGAGCAGGCTGGTAGGCTGGCAGGCTGGCAGGCTTGCTGGACTGGGAAAGTCTAAAAAGGAGAGCACCCGCTTCTCCACGCCAAGGGCAGGGCGAGGGCAAGGTTGCTTGCTTGTGCTTGGATGGTGGTGTGCCGACCCGGACGGACAAGCGAAAGGGCGATCCAGAGAACAAGCAGATGGGGGGGATCGGTGATGTGCAAAAACCAAAGAGTTTTGGGTAGAGAAGCGAAGTGAAATATCTTATTGCTCTGCCGGTCAAGAAGCACCCGAGACAAGCAAGAGAGGGAAAAAAAGGAAAAAGGGTCCCCTCCTGGTCCTGGGCTATGGGCTGGCTGGGGCTGTTCCTCAAGAGGCCAACAACTACTACTCCGTACTACTCGCGTCTGTGTGTGTGTGTGGTCTGGCCTAGCAAAGGGGAGGAGACGAAAAAAAAGGAGGTCCGCATAAAAGCGACCACTAGGAGAGCATCGGGACTACACAATTGTGGCTTAGGACAGGGGCAGGTATGGCCCAAGATGTCCAAGGGGTCTGTCCCAACAGTCATGGTACAGCAGATACATTCATCCAATCTGTCTGGCATAAACTCTGCTGGCGTTCCAATTCGTTCTGTGCCACCCTCCCGCCCGTCACTGCACTCTGGTGACCAGCTCACCAGGACCACCCGCCACCAACCCGACCCTCCACCGGTGCTGGCGAGACATCACAGGCCACCCCATCCCATCTCTGGCCGTCCCAAGTCTGGGGAAATGCCACTTCACTGGCTTCTACCGCGTAGTCCGTAGGTAGTCTACGTAGCTCAGCTCGGGGGGGCATGATGAACACCAGGCAGGGGCTGCCCTTCTCTGGGGTGCCATCATGACGGGTGGGCAGGCTACGAGACAGGGCCGGACACGACAACGACGTCACAGCCTCCCCAGCCTGCAACAGTCGAGTGCACCCCAGTCCCTACTGTAGATGCCAATGCAGTACCGTACTACGGTAGACTTATTGTGTATGCAGCCATGCAACCGTGCAGCCATATGCCGCAATCATACAAGCACAGGCCTCCTTGTTTGCCTGTCCTGCCGGGCAGACGCACCAGGCAGGCGAGAGTGATGATGTGATGTCGAATTGAATTGAGCTGGGCTGGCTGGGCTGAAGATGCACTTCTGGCTGGTCGAGCTAGGAGCGGCCCAAACGCCGGCACTTGGCCTTTAACAGCTCGCTCCTTGGGTCTTGTCCTACCGCCGAAACGTTCCTCTAGAGCCTCCGGCCGTTGCGTCTTAGGGCCTTGGAAGGGGTGAATGAAGCTAAGCATTCCAGGAACACACATCACATGCATCGTCTGTCTGTTGACTGGCCTGTGTGGTGGTAGAAAAGTAGGGGGTTCTTGATATTATATCGATATCGGTACCTACGCAAGATTCCATCTTGCCCATCCTCCATTCTAGAACGGCCCCATAGCTTCTGAGATCTTCACTCGCGAAAAAGGACCCTGAGAATATCTTGTCTGTCGTGCCATCGGTCCAAGGTCGCCAGACTGATCAACCTGTCCACACATCCTGACATGCAGTACTTGTATGTATGTATGTATGCAAGTCTATTATCCCTCCGGCCCCTCAGCCCCCTCGACCCCTATGGGCCCCCTATTCCGTGCTGATCCCAACTTGAGATCTGGGGATGGCCCGCCTGCCATCTGCCAATCTCGTTCCGAGGAGCACGCCGTGTCCCCAGGGATCATATGTCAGTGTGCACCCGGTTTCCTGCACGAGCTTGGCCACGCAGCCAGTTAGCTGTGCTTCCACCCCAGTGCCACCCCAGTGCTGGAAGCCCCCTTCTGAAACAGCCCACCCACTCTCTGGCAGCTCCCCCTCGCTCGTATTTTCCTTGCCCACCTGGGATAATAAACCACCTCTCCCTCACCGCTCTGCTGGGCCGGGCGGATGGCTGCAGCCCCCCCTCGGTTCAGCTCATGCTCGTTCCCCACTGGCACGCAGCACAGCTCAGCACACAACAACACATGACAGGCAGCACGGCCAGCGTCAAAGCGGCTGTCAACCGCGAGGAGTACACATAATAAGCGTGGCCACCGTTGAAGCACGACCAACAGCCCTTCTTTTGCCGCCCTCTGCCTTGCCTGCTGAGGAAAGGATTCCCACTCAAGTTCTCCCTGGCCTGAGTGAGGGTCGTCGGCCCACCTGAGCGGCTCGCTGCATGGCCCGCCTAATTCCCAATCTTGCTGGAATTGTTGCCTCTCTGGACTATTTGGCGCTGAAATACATCATTGGCAAGAGGCGACATTTTGCACCTCCAAAAATAGAAACACTACGCCTCTCTCTGAGGGAGGCCTTGGGTGTGTGTTGGGTGGCTCGTGTCCGACGACCCAACTCCCGTCGGCAGCTTCCGCCCTATCCCCCATCCGGCATGTTTGTCATGTCAATCATGAGGCTGTGCATCGCTGCTCAGCCCAGGGGGGGCTTGTATCTTGATTTTTTTTTTCCTGCTGGGTTTCTCTAACTCCCTAATATCTCCCGCCGCGTCTCAAGGAGGAATATCTCGCGCTTGATATCCATCCACCCATCCCCGCCGACAGCATCACAGAAGCCAGTTACTGTGTAGGAAGAAAGAAAAGAGAGGGAGAAAGACCCTGTCTCGGAAACACCTGCCGATCGGACGACTCGTGCACTCGAAAGGGCTCACCTCAGCGCATGCAGCGCGATGGATCTCTCAGCACGTCGGGATCCAGCGCGACTCCTTGCTTCAGCCACCGGTTGGGAAACCTTGACACGTCTGTTCCGCGGCCCAGCCTGAACTCAAATCCTTCTGCCATAGTCGGTGCTCGTCTTCCACGTCTTGCGGGCCGGCCAGGAGGAGGCCCAGCAAGCCACAAGCAGGACGCGGTCAACACGTAACATAAACTAAACACTTCTTCAGACACTGTTGGATTGGGGCCGGCCCCGATCTTCGCGGCCCAGGAATGGAGGGGGGGGCATCCCGAGTCCGGGCAGACCGCCGGCCGGCCCTCCATCCCGAGAATGTTTGTGTTTCGCAGCCAGTCTTGGGGCCGTTGGTGTGCCTCGCTACCAACATGCAAACCTGGGGCTTCGAAGAGCTCCTCGTGTCATGTCCTACTGTCTCGCCTCCAACAACCCCTCACATCTCTCCCCCGCCTTCTTGTCTCCGCTACACAAGTAGGGAGAGGGCCGGAATGGACCTCGTGAGATCTGGGCCGCGAGGCTCGCCGCAGAAACCTAATTCGATGGTCATCCCGACGTGCCGGGACCCAACGGAAACTTAGGACCTATGGGCTACAGTCGGCTGTGCTGTGACCTCCGGACTCATGCTAGTTTTTTTTTTTTTTTTTTTTTTTTTTTTTTTTAGATGGTGGCCTAGTCTCCACGTGCGGTGAGTACAGTAGAGGCACGAGAACGGTTGGGCTGCCACTCACGGTGTCGGCTTCAACATCAAGAGATGTATTGGCCCTGTCGGATACACCAGTCTCACTACTTCCGAGTGTGAGCATGACGTCGTATAAGGCTGCCACCAAGGTTCAAACCAGAACGAGCGACTCGACTATATGGCCATTAGAAGACATGAGAAGTCAGAAGTTGCCCCGCCCTCGTCAGCAAAACTCTAATGCTACGAATGGGAAGCCGGCCGATACGCAAGGCCGCTCCCCTCACCTTTGTCCTCACATGCCACCCCGCGGGAAGCCAAGTGATAAAAAAAACACTCGCGTGGGTGCACTGTAGCACAGAGAAGAACGTTCTCGCCTAGGACAACAGCCTCCCGCGACTTCCCCGGACTCGGATGGGCACGAGACTGGCCGCCAGCGAAGGGGGAGGGGTGATCGTCACTGCAGGGCACACAGAACACGCGCGCAGACACGACCTTGTGAGCCCTTTCGGAGCACGCAGGGCCGGGCTGGCAGGTTGGTTCATCCAACCAAAGGCGGCTGATCAAGATCCCCTCAATCTATCGGCCGTTCAGCGATGGGGTGCTGTGGGCGGGTGATTCGTCATTCAGGGTTCGAGGGTTCGGCCCTGCCTCTGTGCCTTTTGGGGTTCCCGGTACCTGGACAGACACATTCGGCCTTTTGCATGAAGTCTGTACAGTGCCCAGAGTAGACTCGTCCATGCCTACGGGCGAACTCCTTGGTGATACCTGGCAGTGACGACAACAATCACGATGCACGCTGCAGGCTCAAACTGAGATTAGCCGGATCAATACTCGGGCCGCTTGCAACTCTGCTCGAGGCCAGCCAGAGTACCTAGAGCAGGCTGAAGACAGCGGGCAGTGGTCCCAAGCTTTACTTTGATGACCAAAAGGCAAAAAGGGTTCTGACCCTCAGACGCTGGCGAAGGGTTGGCACGTTGGGTAGGACGAGAGAAATTGAAATTGCAGGGGTCGGCAACATCCCAGCGTCCAAGAGGCGACCAGGCGACGGGGAGAGGAATGGCTAACCCAATACGGACAAGGCCCGACTGTGCGCCGGGCGGTCCAGGAGGGAGGGGAAGGAATTAGATAGATTGAAAAGGCTCGGGATTTGAGGTCGCAGCCGCTGCCATGGAACAGGGCACCTTGGCCCTGAGCCCGTCTGTTCGACCATCGAGCCTGCGAGCCCACCGACCGACGACTGAGAACAGACAAGAACCGTCCGAGGACCCGGCAGGGCCAAGGCGCTCCTCGCTTGGTAGGGCACACCCCTGCCGGAGCAGAGTTCCTGATGAGAGTGAATGAAGGGCCCTGGTGGTCCCAAATGCTCGCCAACCAGAGGCGGCGGGACCAGGAAGGCTCAGGGAAAGGGACGGGCGGACGGAGAGGAGGGGGCGCGGTGGTGCAGTGGTGGTGGCATGGCCCCATGGACCCGCTCGGTTGGGGCCAAGGAGTCGTGCCTGAAGCAGGCTTTCAAGGTTTGCAGGCCGGCTCGAGCTAGATAGATTGGGGTACGTATTGTACTGTGTGCCTGTGTGCTAACACGAGGTGCAGAGGTACGTACCTGCTTCTGCAGGGCTGGGCTGTCCTGACTGTTAGCAACCGTTGAAGGGAAAGAGACACGAGAGCGACGCAGTGAGCAAGCAGTACATGCAGCAGAGGGTAAAGAGCAGAAGTACAGTAGCACAGAAACAGGATGGTCGAGGGCCCAGAGCAGGGGCCAGGGCCTAGAACTCGAACTGAGTGAGCAACTCTTTGGTTGTCGATTTGTCCCTTGTCCCTCTGCAGGGCGTATACATGAACCCGGTAATCTATTGGTCTTGTCGCCTATAGACCCAATCTATATCGGATGTCACGCTGACTGTTCGATACACTCGCTCCCATCCACCTTCCACACCATCCACGATCCCATGCCATGCCCATGCCGTGCCATCCTGCTCTGGTAAATCCCCACCTGCCCTGATGATCCGGCCAATCCATTCATTCGCCCTCGCACCCAAGCCCATTCCACCCCCAATTCCACTCACTTCACCCACCCGCAATCGATATTCCCGCCCATCTCATCACAATCTCGCGCCCGTACCTACCCATGACCTGGCCTGACCTTGACATCTCCCAACCTGGAGAATTCGTCCCTCTGCCGTGCTCAATCCCGACTCAAATCTCGTTGACCTGCCACTCTGCCGTGCCGTTCCGTCCCACGACGACTGGCCGATTGTCAAAGCAACTCCTCGCAACTCAACGGACGCAACGCAACGCAACGCACCGCAGCGGCCGATGGGTTCCCACTCTGTCTAGACTGACGACCTGATCTCTCTGGCCATTGCCCTCTCTATCCTTCTCTTCGCCTTTCCAAGGAGCTAGTTCTCCTAGTCGCTCGCTATTTGACATCGCCTTTTCAGCCCGCTCGTTGCTGGCTTCTCCGCCCTTGAAACAAATTCCCCTTTTTACCGACGACCCCTTCCACGACGATTCCGACCACGAAAACAACAGGCTCGCCCTTGCACTCGCTTGAACACTCATTCATTTTTGACGACGCCCATCCCATTGTTTCCTCGAGAAACGCATCTCTCGCCGACACCATCCTAACACGAGATATCGAAGTACTGTACCGCACCGTGCAGGATTGCGCGTGCATCCTATTTAAAGAATAAGCAGCCTCGCCAAGCCCAGCTGAAAGGGCGCCGTTCCGTCAGGCCCTGTGGTCGAACCTGTCTGATCCTCGACCCGGATCTGCGGTTACCTTGCTTACCAGTTTGTCGATCTTCTCACAATTCAAGTTCGATTGAACCTACGACGTACAATATCGCCTCGATACCTAGCCGTCGAACCCATCCCACAGTCTCGCGTCGTACGTCACGATGCCGATCTTAGAAGAAGGTATAGTCGAGACCAAAACGTCCATCCTGACTGGGCCACCGGGCTCTGCTGCCTCATCGTCTTCATCTCCTCGTCTCAGTTCGCAGCAGCAGCCCGGCCTCGCCAACCGACGATCTATGGCTAACATCGCTTGCTCACAGGCTCGTACCCCAGCCTCTTTGGTCGTCAAAGTGGTTGCGTACAATGTCAGGAGGGCACGCCGTCGTGTCCTACCTGTGACGAAGGAAAGGAGTGCCAGATCTCAGTCCCTCTCGATTGCACCCAATGTCCACAAGCCTACTGCGCCGTCTCCTCCACCGCCTCCTCATCGTCGAGTTCGTCAAGTTCCAGTCCAAAAGCCAGCGGTGGAGCCATCGCCGGTGCCGTGATAGGAGGAATCGCCCTGATCGGCCTCGTCGGAGTTGGCACGTACCTCGCGTGGAAGCACTGCGTCAAGAACAAGAGGGCGTCTTTCGAGCAAGGGCAATGGGAGGACGACGGCGAGTACGCCGGGCAGCGGGAGAAGGACTTCAACGCCATGCGGGATGGAAGGGCGTCCACGCAAGCCCGCAATTCGATCGCCTCGACCGTCCTGACCCGTGCCTCCAACATCATCCAGATCGCCTATATCCCCGGCGTCACGAACCGGGCAACGCCAACGTCACCGACGCTGCTAGTGCCACCCGTGCCCCCGATCCCCATCGCCGTCTCGTCCCAGGCCGGCACGCCCAACTCCACCGAGGACCAGCACTTCTTCGTGCCCGGTGACCTGCGCGACTCGATGGCATCTGGCATGACGGGCTACACCGACCGCACCTCGTTCGCCCGCACGTCGTACGCGCCCCGCTCGAGCGTCGCCTCCACTATCTACGGCAAGGCCGGCGTGGTCGTCACGCCGGCCCAGACGGGCATGCGCGCCAAGGCCGCCATGGTGAGCGTCAAGTCGACGGGCAGCGGCTCGTCGGAGGGCTCGGTGCCCCCCGTCCCCGCCGTCGACAAGAGCAGGTTCGCCGGCGGGCCCGAGCCCGCCAGCCCGTCGGGAAGCACCTTCAGCATCGGCTCGACGTTCATGAACAACGCCAAGAGCGCCACCGCCGTGCGCGCCCAGGTCGTCCGCGTCGGCAGCAACCTGAAGCAGTCGTCGACGCCCTCGAGCGTCAAGACCGGCTCGGCAGCCGGTGGCGCAGAGACCACCGACGACGAGCAGGAGGATGCCGTCACCGCCCGCTCCGGCATGTCGACGCCCAGCACGCTGCCGCCGCCGCGGGACGAGCAGCAGAGTCCGTTCCGCGACCCGAGCCCAGCGCCACCGCGTGCCTCGGGCCTCAGCACCGTTGCCGAGGACGCGGCGCGGAGGGCCTCGCAGGGCCCCCCGCGGGGTGTCAGCCCATTTAGTGACTACCATGCTACGCAGGAGAGCAGGTGATGCTTTTGATGGCCTCTGAGCGTCAATTCACACCTGCCTGCGCTAAACTGCGTATGATATCTATCGCCTATGACATTCGTATTCTATGGCAGATTCAAACGCAGAAACGTACCCAAAGCCCATCAGGCTTGCGTTTTCATATCGACATGATCTCAAGCCGAGGCTCTCGGGACACATCCTCATATATCCACCCGCTTACTCACCAATCTATCCATCTATCTACCATCTATCTACACACTTATCTACATATCCGGAGGGGGGAAGATCTTATACCCATTCATCTGTCCATCTACTACTTATTGTCTTTTATTTCTTGGAAAAATGGGAGGGCCAAGGGAATACGTACGAACTCGACAAAGCTTACTTACCCAACGGGAACGGGGCTACGGCGGTGGCGGCCATGTTATGCCTTCTATACTGGGAGGGACGGGCTTTTTCTGATCCCGGCGTTTTCTGTTGTTCTTTTTATATATCTGGGGGAGAAGCACCCCCAACCCCAAATCAACCACAATTCCCCGTCCTCACTGAATCAGAGGTCGAATTTTCCCTTGGCTGAATTTTCTTCTTCCGTCATTGTTCTTGGATGTGGGAGAGGCTTTCTTGGTTTTACTTCGGAACGAATATATGCGGACGGGACATACATGCCTTTACCCTGTGGGGAATGAGGCAAGCCAAAGAAGGAGACGTCGAGGAGTGAACGCCGAGGGAGGAGAGGTATAAATACAATTTTTGTATGTATGCACGTTGAGCAGAGTGTGGTCAGGGAGTGGGGATCTGGGACGGGGTTTCAGAGGTGATCCATGTGTGGATCTCCTCGGCCCTGCAACAGCCCATCTGCCCTTGGTTTTCTTTTTTACATATCATTCTCCTGGTATATCTTCATCCTGGGCGGAGAGGGCCGTCCCCCTTTTGTTTTGTTTTCCCGGCTTTGCGACTGTTTTGATGCGAGCAGGTCGAGGGAGAGAGAAGAGAAGTGAGGAAGACACTCTCGATAGAGATGGTGGCCTGTCTTATGCGGTCTTTCTGGCTGATGCCTAGTCTTATATTCAATGTTATATGATATGACATGACATGTTCTCACCGAGTACCTTCTACAATCTGATTGCTTTGTTGAATGTGTCTTGTGTGATGGGTCCCAACGGTCAGCTTGACTCTGTTGATACCAATCACATTCTACGACGCAACTACCTCTTTTTTTTTCTGCCCGGCTTGACCAGTTTCCATCCCATGTTTATTCCGCTTCAGACGGAGGGGTTGAACGGGGGGCGGGGGGCGCGTAAGGTAGGCAGATCAGATCAGATAAACCTGGTACGCGAGGTGAGTCGCCCTCGAACGAACAGTAAGAGCGACGAAGGGAGACCAACTCCACATCGGTATGCGTACTCATGGTGGAAAGAACGGGGTGTGCATACCCATTGAGACCGTGTATCTCCATGCCAACCTTTAATTCCCCTGATTCTGACCTGTCTGATGAAGGCGGATGTTTTATCCCCGCCATGCCTACTGTTGTTCATAATGGCTATCGTTTGCTTTTCTAATAAGCATAAGCAGGGAATTACTTCGACGTCTAAACATCGAGCCAAAATTGCATTGCTTCCGGATCGAGAACATGGCATACGTACGTGCTTAATTGTCGTATGTCAGGCACTGCATAGGGGGTTGTTATCGTATCAGCGTTTACCGGCCCATCCTGACTGACCTGCCTGTGGGCGAACGAGGAGTTGGCGACGCCTGAGTTCATTGGCACGATTAAGAAGAACAGTTACAAGTGATGGGGCAGGTAAACATAATTAAAGTCATTATTCCCTTCTTCCAACTCGATACACAATCTGCCTCTACTCACCGAACCCGAGATGCATGTGTACATACATGGGATGACTATATGCATACATAGGGATATCATAAGATTGAAAAAAACAGGTAATAGACAAGGACATATACGTAGCAATCGATATGCTCGAGGTAACAAATGCCCATCGACGCCGACGCCAGAATGAAAGGCTTCCTTTTTCACATCGTCCAGAGACCCGGCTGGGCCGTCCATGCTCCCAGCCAGCCCAGTCCCAACCAACTTCCCAAACAGATTAATACCACGCGCCCACACCCCACCACCGAGATCAGTTCTTCTTCGCAGGGAAGTGCATCTCCCCAGGGCCCCCAATAACCATTTTGTCAAGAATGGCACCGATGCCCTTATTCCGCGGCCGGCTCTCGTCCCCGCCGGCAACAACTCGGTCGATGCCGTCAGCGACGCGGCGGGCGCGGGCGATCAGGACGTCGAGCACGGCGCGCGTGTACTCGAAGCTCCCCGCGGCCTCCATGTGGGCGACGGCGTAGCGCTTGACCTCGTCGTCGGCGGTGCGCTGGCGCAGGATGTTGAGCAGGCGCAGGTCGGAGGGGTCGGCGCGGACGGCGTGGATGACGGGGAAGCTGAACTTGCCCTCGGTCAGGTCCTCGGCGAGCCCCTTGTTGTCGCTGTACTCCGCCGACCGCAGGTTCTGGTAGTCGTCGCGGATCTGGAAGATGAGCCCGATGAGGTTGATGAGCGGGACGCAGTCGATCGGGGTCCGCCCGGCGGCCTCGGCCGCGGCGCCCGACCGCGCGCTCTCGGCCTGCATGAGCTTGATCCCCAGGCGGAAGAGCCCGCCCGTCTTGTTGCCGACCATCTCGAGGTACTCGTCCTCGGTGGGGCAGGTGAGGGTGTCGCGCCAGAAGAGGTCCATGCCCTGGCCGCGGTGCAGGTTGAGCAGCTCGTCGGCGAAGACGGCGACGCAGGAGGGGTTGCCGAGGCGCTGGAGCTCCTCGAGGGCGCAGAAGTAGACGTAGTTTGCCGAGTTGATGGTCTGGGGCACGCCGTAGAGGGCGTGGGCGACGGGGAGGCCCCGGCGCAGCAGGGAGTTGTCCTCGACGTCGTCGATGAGCAGCGAGGCCGTGTGCAGCATGCCGACGACCTTGGTGATGACCTCGATGCTGGCGGGCGGCACCTCGAGCCAGGCGTTGAAGGCGGCGATGAGCTGCGAGCGGAAGTCCTTGCCGCGCTGCTCGTTGAGGTACTCGTAGGGCCCCATGATGACGCGGTCCTTGTCCGAGGCCCACGACTTGCGCCCGCCGATGAAGTTGAAGTCATCGTGGGCGTAGCGCGAGGGGTCGGGCGGGGGCGGTCGGTTGGCCATGTTGGCGAGGATCGAGGTCGAGGGCAGCGAGGAGCGGCGCGGGCGCTTGGACGACGAGGAGGACGAGCCGGCGGTCGGGGGTGAGCGGGCGTGGTGGTGAGGCGGCGTGCCTGAGCCGATCCAGTCGCCCTCGGGGACGGATCGAAGGACTGAAGCTCTTGATGGGGGCGAGGCTGCTGCTGCTAGGAGGGAGGGGCTGGTGGCGTGTGGTCCGGTAGAGGAAGTTCGAGGTGGGATGGCATTTGGCGACTGGAGGAAGACGCTGCTCGAGCTTGGAGTGGAGGGGGTCGGCATGCTTCCTTCTTCTAGGCGTTGGTGCCTTGGGGGCGGTGTCGTCCTCAGGAGAGCGTCCCAGTTGGTAGAGCAAGGGGTGGGGTCCCCCTTTATCGCGGTGGTCGGAATGTTGGGAGCAAGGCCGGGCAGAAAGAAGTAGAACGAGGACAAGGCAGCGCAGTTCCTTGGGGGGATGCTACGTAAGCGGTTGGGAGAAAAGCTTGGGTGGCCCGAGGGCTGGTTCGATGGTTCGTCGAGAACTGGTGGCGTCTGCTGCGGTCAGCACGGCGATCTGGCCAAGATCATGGGTTTTTGCAAGAGAATGAGGTCGAGCGGCGCATGCATCGTGCGCCTCGCGGCTACGCGGCTACACCGGGATCGCCTCTCTACGGTCTCTTCTCTGCAACGGCACCACCAGGCTCGACGCAGCGGGCGGAGCTGGAGCTGGAGCTGGAGCGTGAGACCTGCAGGCTAGGCTGAGCAGCTCACATGCTTTTTCTCTTGCAGCTTGATGACGACAATGGGCCCGTCACAGGCTGAGGAAGCTTTGCCCAGAACTTTGAACCCTGGTGGTGACGGCGGGGTGGCATTGTGTGGTGGAGTGGGGTGAGCTTGGGGTGGGGAAGGGGGTAGCTTGCTCACCTACCGTAGAGCTAACTTGGCTTATATCATCAATCCGGTTCAGCAGTCTGTCTTTTCTGATGGGCAACAACGGTTTGAACAACAATTAAGATGATATGAGGTTTCTTTGAAGGGTACACAATATATTATGGATTGTTATATTCTTTCTCTCATGCAACGTGACCAAACTAGATAGACCAATTCAGCATGCACTCGAGGACAGGACTGATGCATTGCATTGACGATGAAACAGGTCGCCCATCAGATGGCTGCAAGGTACGGAACTGAACTTACCCATCACCGTTACTGTTAACTGAACAAGCCCACAGAGCAACCCTGTGGCTCTGCGCTCTGACGTTCTTGTCTTCATGGCGTACTGTATAGGGCCTAGCAGTATCCAGACGTGTCAATATGTACCCCTGGGCGAGTGCAGACCGTGGGTCTTCAAGCTCGGAACCACTTGTGGGGGAGTGATTGAAGGGGTAGTGCGTGCAGCTGCAGATGCCGACTCTGATGCTGACCTGACGCTGACGCAGTCAGTCCCCTACCGGACATACACACAGACAGGTGACAGGTCTGCGGGTGCATATATGATACCACAGTACCACAATATAGGATACGTCTGGATTGATATGCAACAAGGATGGCTTGTGACTTGATCCGTCTGGTCGTGGGGATTGATCTACATGTACAACGGGCACCCGGCCAGCCGGCACACACAACAGACGCAGGAGACACAGGATCCCCAAGCCCACCTAAAATGGTAAGGCATATGCAGGGTGCACGCGGGTCACGGCGGGTGTAAGCTGGAGGGTACATGCCTGCAGGTGGTCAGAAAACAGGCGAACTCTCTCTGTGGTCGCAATGTGGTTGCCCTGCCACCTATCGATAGCCGATAATCCCCAAATAATCAAGAAATGCAAACAATCAATTGAGACTGTAGTCTACTATAGACAGCAGACGAAACTGGATAATTACTTGTGTTCTGTAGAAACCTCCCCAAGGCGTCTCAGGAATGCGAACCCACAGTGATGCAGTCATGCGCTTCTCTAGCCTGTAGTGTGTTGTTTATTTCAGGCCCAAAACACTGTTGGTATCCACTCTGCAGCGGGTCCCATCATCATCTTCTTCCTCTCATCATCCACAATTGACGTACCGACCCGATCCAGCCCAACGCCGAACACTCAGCCCTCGACCCTCGACCTGACACGGCACAGCACAACTGAGTTCAGCTCTGACATTCTTTAATATTCGGGCTGCCGCCTGCTGCTGCCTTGCCCTTCTATCATATCCTGTTCTACTATTAATTTGCACCATAATCCTCTCTTCTCGTTGCCCGTCACAGCAGCAGCAGCAGCAGCATCAGCAGCACAAACAGGTTCCAACCCGTCGTTCCGATCGTCAAGACCCTCTGGAACCCTCCGTCCCGACCCTCGTACCCCAGACTTACCCCATCCAAACCCGAAACCCAAGCGAACCCGTGGCTCCCAACCCCACGATGGAGACTCTACTCTCCGTCGCATTCGACAACCTCTCTTCCTACGACGGGCCCAAGGTCAAAAAAGGCCTGCGCCAGGTCGAGGGCCTGCTCGCCCAGATCTGCCTGTCGGCGCACGCCGCCAACAGGAACAGAAACAACAACAACAAATCTCCCACCACGTCCCCAACCAGCCCCTCCAATGGGCAACAACCAGCGGCGGCGGCGGCAAAGGCAAAGTCCCGCTTCCCCCTCTCCGACCTGAGCGGCGACGCCGCCTTCCGCGAGTTCTTCAAGCTGCAGGACGGGTTCCAGTGGAACATCGCCACGCGCTTGATCCAGACCCTGGACCGCCTGCTGGCCAAGAGCGACGACGGCAGCATGGACCTGCTGATGCTGAGCGCCCTCGACTCGCTGCAGGGCACACTCTTGCTGCACCCGCCTAGCAGGCTACTGTTTTCCCGCGAGCAGAGCATGAATGTGAGTCTCGCCACCGTCTTCCCACTGTTGCCATACTTTCTTCTGTCTGCCACTTCCGGCCATAACAATGTGCCTGTGCTGACGATGTATACCCACCCCACAGCTCCTGCTCGACCTCCTCGAGCCAGTCAACTGCCCAGCGATCCAGGCCGCGACCCTGCTGGTGCTAGTCGTCGCCCTCCTCGAGACGCCGCGCAACACGCGCACCTTCGAGAACCTCGACGGCCTGCTGACCGTCTCGTCCATCTTCAAGTCGCGCTCCACGGCGCGCGACGTCAAGTTCAAGACGATGGAGTTCCTCTACTTCTACCTCATGCCCGAGACGCCGTCCCTGCCGCGCGCGGGGTCCGACGGCTCGGGCGCCGCGGGCCTGCTGCAGCGCAGCCCCAGCAAGCTCGGCCGCGCCTTCAACAACAGGAGGAGGGGGGACTCGGATGGCTCTGGCGACGGGGCCCAGGGCGAGGACAACACGCTGAACCAGCTTGTCAAGCAGGAGATGCTGCGCCGCCACCTGCCTAATGTCGATGAGCTGGTCAAGGATCTGCAGCAGTATGCTCCCTTCGGTGGGGCTGTTGCCTAAGTTTGAGTGGGGTGTGTCTCCGCGGCGGCCCTGGGGAGTCATGTGGGCTTTTCTTTCTGTGGTGGTGATTTCTTTTCCTTTGGTCTGGTCCTCATTCAGCGGGCGGCGTTGGGAAATATACGAGATACCTGGAAAGGAGGGATGTGGTATTTCTTCTGTAATATTATTTGTACAACATAGGGCTTTGTCGCCGGGGAGGGGGGGAAGAGAGACGGAGATGGTCATTGTTAATTCCATTAGGGACATAATTGATACCACGGTCACGGAGTTTTAATATACACTGGAAGAAGACATTACATAGATTCATTCCGCTAGACCGCTTTCATATCCTGTATCTCATAACATCATCCAGCCGCCTTCCGATTATTCTGCTGCTGCTGCTGATCGTCCCCATGGCTCATGGGGCTCGGCGTCCCAAGCTCGCTGGCGCTCAACTCGCTCCCCGGCGTCCCCAGCGGCCGCGGCGCACGCGTGTCCACCCCAGCAGCCGGCACGTCGGTGCCATACAGCTCAAACCGCCCCGCGATGCTGTCCCTGACGGGCGGCGACCCACCCCCCTGCCGCACATCCCGCCGGCGCGCCGCAAGCATGGTATCCGACCCGTCCAGCTCGCTCCCCTCCTCATCGTCCCCCTTCTTGCGCCCTTTCTTCTTCAGCCCCCCATCATCATCCTCGCTCCTCCTCCCCCCGCCAATCTCAACCGCAGAAGCAATATCATCCGGCCCGTGCGGCGTGCCCCCGTCGCCACGAACAGGCCGCGCGGGGTAGTCCGGCGTGCCGCCGCCGTGGGGCCCCCCGTACTGGTGTGGGTGCTCCGTAGGCGTGGTGTACGGCCCGTTCGCGGCCGCCGGGCCAAAGTAGTCCTGCCCCATCCCCCGCAGCGGGCCAGCGCCCAGCCGCGACGACGACGACGCCGCGTACCCGTCGGCCTCGGACATGTGCGGGCCCGAGCTGGGCCCGTACGCGCGCACCCCGCCGTCGTCGCTCTCGTACCGGCCTGCGGCGGCGAGGCGGTTCGCACGCCCGCCGCCGCCTGCCATGCCTGACGCACCACCGGCGCCGACACCGCTGCCCATCTCGTTGCCTGTTGTTGTGCTTCGTCCTGAGCGCCGTCGCTTGAGACAGAACCATGTTGCCGCCCCGATGGCCAGCGCCGCGGCGACCACTACGCCGACGGCGATGCCTGCTTTCGCGCCGGTTGACAGCCCGCGCGAGTTCGAGACGACCGAGATGCCCGAGCCCGTCGGGGCGGGTCCCGATGTGGAGGTGGGGGTCGTCGGGGAGCAGACGGCCTGGTTGTTGGAGACGGCGCACGCGTAGCCCGCGCCGCAGCACCCCGTTGTGGTGGCCATCCCCGGCCCGCCGACGGAGCACGTCGAGTCGCCCTGCTGGGAGCAGCCCGAAGGGATCATGGTGGCGACGGTGGGGCCCGTAGGTGTGCTGCTGGTGCTGGTGCTGAAGGCTAGGCACTGGCTGCTGCTGGCGCAGTTTTGGCCGAACGCGCAGCAGCCGGCGCCCATGGACTCTGGGCAGAGGTAATTCGTGCTTTGGCACTTGCGGCCGATGCACACCCCGGCTGTCTGGACGGTCGTGGTCCCCGAGGTTGTCTGCGTGATCGTGGCCAGTGAGTAGTACGACTCGGTGCCGCATCGCTGGCCGCAGGTCGAGCCTATCGTGCAGCACCCCACCTCCAGGGAGGTCTCGTTCCTGATGCAGTAATGGGTGTTGGGGCAGCAATTTGTCGAGTTGACGTCGGAGCCTGGTCGGTGCCCGCGGCTTGGTTAGCATGGCTCACTCATTCGGAAAGTAGACTGCGTGAGACACGGGGCTTATGGACGGCTCGTGAGAGGTAGTGATGCTGCTCACATGGGTGCGCGCCTTCATCGCAGGCGCCGTCCCTCTTCGCCAGGGACGGCGAGCGGGCGACAGCGTCGTAGAAGGACCGCTTCATGAGGTCCGGCATGGCCCCAAAGTCCTGCCACTGCTGCTGGCCGGCGACATGGCCGGCAGCGATGCCGACGGCCGCGAGGGCGAGTGTGAGTCGCATTGTGAGAGGTGATGTATTCCCCGCTGAGGTTGACCATCGGGGCTGAAGAGTCCCGACTCAGGACACTGGGGGGCGACTTTGGTAGCAGCTCACAACATGTCCGTCGTTGGGGAAAGGAATCATTGCGATGTGGGGCCTTGTGGGAAGTACAAGGAGGGAAAAAGAAGAGAAAAGGCGACAGAGAACACGACGAGACAAGGTAACACAAGAGAAGGAGGGTCCCACTCCGGATAGACAACCGGGATTGCGACCCCGACGTGCAGGAGACGTCGGTCGGCGCGAGGCACTAGCCTCTCGCCATCTGCTGCTGTGTGAGATCCGGGAGGCAACTGGATTGGTCTGGAACCCAGCCAGCCAGTGGGCTGTCAGCGACAAAAAGATGTGGCGCGATTCCTTCGAACAAATCCAACACCCCCGGTCCTACCAGCCTTTGCCGGATAGGGCTGTGGGAGCGAGTGGGGTGTGAGACGACCCTACACAGTCAGGACGGCAGGGCCAGGCAGCCAAAAACAGTCAGACAGGACAGAGACAAAAGCTGAGTGAGTCCAGTCGCTGGGCAGGCGAGTGTGTGGTACTGTGGTACTACAGCATGTACGGGGTACGAGATACTTTCGCGTATGCGGGTTGGGAATAGAGCGGGTTGGCTGCGAGCCACCAAGGACGCATCCCTCGCCGTGATGGTGCATTAGCGTCGACGAAGGACCTGCAGGCACGCCAACACCCACCCACGCCCACCCGAACGCGCACACACGCCAACGCCGGCTGTTCCGATGGGGCAGGCTGGCTTGCTGCAATGGCGATCTTGTACCAAGATTAAGGGAGGGACAGCCGACGAGCCGATGCACCGAGATCATGGTTCGATTGGATTCAATGTTGTCTGAAGAGCAGAGTTGGGTCTGGGAACAAGGCTGAGCGGAGTTAAGACGTCGTCGAGAACGAGTTATATGGGCCGAGGTTTAGACGGCAGGGTCAGGGTTGATCCCTCGATATCCCACCCACCTCGGTCTCACTCTGGGCAGCATGTCTGTCTGTCCTACGCACAGGCAGCAGATCCCTTAGATTGTTCTTACCTCGTGCAATCACACAGTTTCCTGTCAGACACACACATTGGTTTGAATATTAATTACCTAATTGATTGGAGAACACATACATGCATAAATGAACTGACAATGCCATATACCCCTCTCGAAAAGGAAAGTGTCTAGAACTTGCTCTGCGACAGGGATTTCAGAGCGCCGCTAAAGCGGCTCAAAAATGGGCTTGAAGAATTTATCTTAAGCAAATCTTAGCTAAAAGGCTCTCTATTAGTCAAAAGGTAGGGTAAGATAGGGCAGGGGAGCTAGAATGCAGGGCAGCCAAAGGGCGGCAGGGCAGCCAGAGGGCAGGGTAGCTAGAGGGCAGAGTAAGTCAAAAGCTTTATAGGGAATTCAACAACCCGAAAGTAGCCATTCAATAAGCAAACCAAAGAAATACCAAAGATAGTCTTCCTAATCGGGACGAGGCCAGAGGGCGGAGGGGGCCTCGGGACTTAGAGCTTGAGATCTTCAAGCCATTCTTCAAGCCATAGGGTCTAATTATTCTGCAGTACCTATGTAAATACGAACCTAGTGGAACTGCTGATTACTCCGCACTTGACGTCTTCCAATCAACTTGCCCTTCAGCCTAATTCCGATATAACCAAGAAATCGATTGATTATGCCCAGCCTTGAACCTTCGCACACAATTGCTGATGAAAAGGTCACCTGGTGAGGGTAAGGTTTGCTACAAGTAGGCCACGTTCTCGTTGCAGACACTCATTTCGACCAAAACTGCAGAGACAAATCGAACTCCCAATTTCAAGCAACATCTTTTAAATTCCAATCCATCTAAATTCCAATCCATCACTCTTCATCTGGATCGCAGCACCCCTTGTCTGCTATGACTCCACGGACTGTGCATCCTTCAAAAAGACCAGCACCGACCGACCAGAGGGTTTTGGGCTCCACATGCTGGGCTGGTAAGCGACGAAGAACACCAAAATCCGTTGCCTACCGCATGGCCTCTTGCATCTCGGAGCAGTGCATCATCCTAAATCGGGGCTGGGGGCATTTTCCCCCGTGTGCTCCTGCTCCTTCATGACAGGTGCCTCAGTCATCGTTTCGGCGCTTTGCAACCCAAGTTCAGCCTCCTCATTCCAGTGTGAATACAAGTCATGCGGCAACATCTTTTCCCTATCAACCTTCTGAATCACCAAAGCGTCAGCCTTTTGATCGTACTTGATGGTTGCTCTCCCACCAATTTGTCTCGCGATTCGAAGGATTTCTCTGATCAGTGCGGCCAGTCTCCGGAGGTCCTTTTGGTTGGCTCGCTCCCATATTTTGATGTCCTCCGCCACGTCTTCAACCACTGGTTCCTGAAACAGACCCTCGTGGTGGTAGGCGCGCACCAGATTGGGTGCTTGGGATACCCAGAGCTGTGTGGCTACCTTATTGATACCAAGAGGTTTCGTTGCGACCCTAGTCTTGATCTCGATGGTTGATTCGCGTGGCACCACACAGCCTTCTTCTCTGATTTTCAGTTTTGATCCATCACCAGCGACCTTGAGAGGAGTTTTGGTAGAGGACAAGGAAAAAGACTTCAGCTTGCTGGAGATCATGTCATTTTCCTCGTCTTGGCGATCCGCCGGAAAGTTCTTCAGATCGGCTTCCACGAAACCATCTGTTTCATGACGAATGATAAAGTTCATGTCACTGAATCGGTATGAGATGATCCTGTGATGTCCGGTGCTGCAGCTGAGCTGAGTTTTAGTGTATGCTTTCCTAAATTCATGACCGAATCCTTTGGATTCGCCTGGCCCAATGTATCTCTCGGTCTCGGCCTCATCTCGATCAAGAATCACCGTGTTTCCCGCCAATTCAACACTTATAGTGAAAGGTTCGAGCCCGTTGCCTGATGACTCGGTTCTGATGACAGAGAACAATTTTCGAATGTTTTTGCGATCCGTTACCAAGTCCACGGACCGCATGTCGAAAGATGGGTGCGTAATGTATAACGCGCGGAACAGCGGCTCAAGTGGGCTTTCCGGGTGGCGGGCGGCATTCTGAGCAATGTAAATGCGACCTGAGTCTTTCTGCACCTGGCAAGGCCTACTTGGAGGGGACCAAAGGGCTGGAGAACCTGGCACAGCAATCGTGGGCTCGGGACTCTCAACCCAGTTGTATGAGGACAGGTCCTTGACGTCGGTGACGAATGCCTCAGGAGGTATTGTGAGATCCTGCAGATCTAGGCGAGAGATTTTCACAGTTGTGTTGGCTTCCATGACTTCCGACCAGAGCTTTCTCAGCAGGTTTGAGGAGGTACAGAGAAACGCGATTGGAAAATTGATCACACAAAAGCTCAAGGCGAGCGAGCTATGCAGTATCATATATAAGAAGCACTTCCCCCTCCCCCCAAAGTACAAACACCGGATGCTTGAAGCCAAACAGCGGATAACAAAGATTGTCCGTTTTACAAGCTCTACACACTCTGCTTGAACGAGAAGACGGAGTCTCTGATTGGATCTGTGTCCCGCCCCCTACATGTAGTGTGAGAATCTGTTGGGTAGTCATTGACAAGCAATAAGTCAGAATGTTGATTGGTGCGTTCTCTTTAGAGAATCATGCATGGTTTCCTTTCTCAGCCCCCGTCATCTTGCATGGCTGTCGGGAATAAGAGATTGAACGGGACATCAAGATAGACCACCCAAGATCCAGTCTATCCATTTTGACTATCACATTCTAGTCGAAGAGTATGAGCCCCTGCCTTCACATTGCTTCTAAATAATCCGTAATCAATTTCTGACAGCTCGTCATTTCTGTTATCATAAATCGTGCCAGACTCAGATCGTCACGGAATCACTCCCACTTCACTCCCGCGCCCTCCCGCATCCATTCCTTGATCCGTGTCGAATCCGTCTACCGGAAGCCCCTTTCACCACAAAAGCCCGATTATAGATCGAGCTTGACACGATTAAGGACAGTAGTACTTGTCGCAGTTCACCGGGCAGTACGCGGCACCCCAATTCTTCATGACGTGGCACTTAGCACCGTCGCCACCGCCTTTTCCGACACACTTGCAGCGTAGAATTGTCAGCTATAATCCGTCGGGGAGGGCACAGTTGGAGGTCGGAGACTTACGGATCCATAGGAACATTCGGTATTGACCAAGTTCACCTCGCACGATTCCCCGTTGCAAACCTACCGCCAAAATGTTAACGAATACGAGCGTTCTAGGTGTGTCACCTGCCAAGGTGGAGAGTGAAAGTCTAAAAGATCATAATACTTACACCGACATCGTAGTTCTCGGCCGCTGCGGCAAGCCCAAGGAGGACAGAGGTGATCATGACAGAGAACTGCATTGTGGGGGGATGGATCGAAAGCGTAGTTTTGTGAGTTGTTGAGGCCGAGTCTTGAATTGATCAAGTATCAGAAAGCTGGTGGTGATGAGGAGTTTTTATTTTTCAAGGAAAGCTGACTGGAAATCCCGTTGACTTTATACTCGATCGAATTCCCTAAGAATTGGTGCTTTTCCTCCTTTTCAAATCGTCCAGGCTCCTGCCCAGGCGTGTCTCTGGTCCCGCAGAGAACAATACATCTGCTCCCCACAATTGTATTACGGCTCGAAGTGCTGTGGGATTCGAAGCTGACCATTTTGCTCAACAATTGCCATCTTGGTATCGTGATGTTGGGGATCACTTCCTCATCCTGTAGCGGGTAAGACAAAAGCCCCAGTCAAGTCAGGCCGCCTGAATCTGTTAGTACAGAAGCCAAACATGTGCCGAAATGGCGGAAACAGCACAGCAACTCGCCTTCAGCTGCAGATTCACTTGCATAGCCTACGTACAGTGGGCCATCAAAAGTCTGGCCCACAGTCGCGAGGCCATATATACATTCTACGTGCCGAGGTAGCGGT
This sequence comes from Diaporthe humulicola, assembly GCA_038088545.1. NCBI lineage: Eukaryota > Fungi > Ascomycota > Sordariomycetes > Diaporthales > Diaporthaceae > Diaporthe > Diaporthe humulicola. Next base: position 79,153 of record JBBWSL010000187.1, read on the forward strand.
CCTGTACGGAACTTCTGCTGCCCGTTGTGTTCATTTACTCCACTTATTTGTTCCTAGTTTTCATTTTGGTCCCAAGATCCAGGAAATCAAAAAACAGTTATCTAGGTATTGCAATCACCTAATTAAGAGAAGGCGCAAAGTCTCTTTGAGTCTGATTATGCCAAGCCAGGCCATACCAAGCCTGCTATACTTATTTGCATTTAAGGGTATTAAAACCATACTAAATAACACATACTTATTCCCTCTTACTAAAATTTAGTATATACTATTAATTTAATAGTATTTTTAACTAAATACTCTGTTATTATTATCCTTACTTACTATTATTTATATTTAGAATTAGCCTAATTAATTACTATATATAGGGACTATCCCTAAATATAAATTCTTACCCCCTAAGCTATAGTTTAGTAATATAGCTATTACTAATATATTATTAGCTTTTTATACTAGTATATTTTAAGCTAAATATCTATTATATACTATTTAGAATTAATAAGGTAATTATACCCTTATAAGGCTAATAAGCTATATTATTAGCTTAAAATTAATTTTTTATACTAATTATAAGCTATTAACTTTAAGCCCCTATTATATATAAGTATACCTAAAGTACTATATTATTTTTAATAATAGCCCTAGTAAGGAAGCTATAATACTACTAAAGAGGATAAGTATTATAGCTAATAGGTCCTATATAGCTACTATAAAGAGGTATTAAATAGTAGCTACTTATACTAGTTATATTAGTATTATAATACTTAAGCTAAAAGTATTTTTTAAGTTAAAAGTACCTTTTAAGTTAAGGGCGTTTTATAAGTTAAGGATATATATTAAGTTACTACTATTAATTTTAAGTAGCCCTCTTAATAGTAATATTCCTAGTAATATTTTCTTAGCTTATAAAAATAATAAAAATAAGCTTAAGAAGCTAATTACTTTTAATAATAATATATAAGAGATTTTAGTAATAGATATATAAGGGAGCTTTCCTTTTAATAATATTAACCTATTTAAAAATACTAATATTAATATAAAAGTTAGAATTATATAATATTACCTATTATATAAAACTAGTAAATATAAGGAAGTTAGCTTATTAATTTCCCTAATAAAGTATATTAAAAACTTATTAATTATAATAAATACTGCTTTATATAATAAATTTAATAAGTAGCTTAAAGAATTAAAGAAATATATTATTATCTACCTTAATAAATATAGTATTAAGGGTATATTTAAGCTAGCTATTATTTAGTATAGAAAAATAAACCCTTAGGTATAATTAGTTTATTTAGGTTAGTTAAAAAGTAATATTATAAACTCTAATTATACTTAATTAGCCTATAATATAGTAAGAGAAATTAATAATATAAAGGTTAAATATATACTTTAAGTTATATATATATTTTATTTTTACTTTATATTTAGTTAAGTTATTCCTAGGTAATATTAAAGCTTTATAATATTATTATTAAGTATTTAATTTATACTATTTTATATAGCTTATAATAATATTATAGTAGTTATTTTTAAGGCTAAGGAAGATAACCTATTTAGCTATATATTAATACTTAAAGATATATTAGGTATTTCTTAGTTTTTTAAATACTTTAGTTTATTAATTAATAATATAAAGAATAAGTAAAATAAGATATAGGAATTTATATTAGTTTAGAGTAAATAATATACTATAGTGTATATATAGCTCTGCTAATAGTAAATCTATTAAGACTTTAATTAATACCTAAATAATAAAAGGGAGACTTATAGGGTATTATATTACTTTATTAAAAAGAATAAATACTATATATATATAATAATTAAGGATATAATAGATTAGGTTAATAAGATTAAAAAGCGCTAAAAAAGGGTATTTATAAAGTATATACTTAAAAGTATATATAATAGGCTTATAATTTAGGAAATTTAAGAGAAGTATAGTAATACTTATAAAATTACTAATATACTTTTAATATTAGGGGTTAAAGAGGACCTTATATTAGTATTATTTAGGTGCCCTAGAAGGGTTAATATTAGTAAGCTAAGTAGTAGTATAATTAGCGGGAATATTATTATTAATAATAATAGTAGTAATACTAAGGTATACCTCTTTATTATTTACGCCCTAATTAGTTATTTTAGGTATTAAATAATATTATAGTAGCTATATATACTTTTATATATTTAAAATTAAGTATATACCCTATTTATAGCCCTATTATTAATTAATAGATTATTAAGGGTTATACTGCCTTTACTAGTATATTAGTATATAATATTATCTTTTTTATCTATAGTATCTAATAAGATTAATAGGTTTAGGTTACTAAATAACTTTTTTATTTATACTATATATTAAAGGGTATATAATTATTAAAAGAAGCTAGTATTAAGATAGTTTTTTTAGAAAGTAAGGGAAGTAAGCTTATTATTATTTAGAAATTTAGCTAATTAATTAAATAGTTAATTTACTAATTAGGTATTTAATAAGGGCTTAGGAAGCTTTATATATTAGTATATAAAGGATTTTTTATAAAATAGGGCCTTATATAGTATTACTAGCTAGCTAGTATCTATATTACTAGTAGTAGTAATAGGCGGCCCTTTTAGGGTAGGTAGAGGTATTAGAGAGGGTAATATAGCTATAGATAAGTAATTATTTATATTTTTAATTAAATTTAAGTAGTTTTAAGTATATATTATTATTAAAGTTAAGGGGTAGTAATTATAATATAATAATATAAAATAATTACTTATAGTATTATAAAAAAGCTATATAATTAGCTATAAAGGGTAATAATAATACCTAATTATTACTTTATTATACTTTTATAAATTAACTTTTAATTATAAAAAGGATAATATTATTAAAATTAAAAGTTTTTAGGTATTTATAAATAAAAATTATATTATATCTATAATTTTTTTTAGTAGAATTATAGCTATTTAAAGTTTATACCTATAAGCTAACTTTATATTATAGCTTTAAGTATAATATAGTAAGTAATAGCCTAATTACTACTTTACTATAACTTAATAAATTAACCTTTAATTATAAAAATAGTAGTATTATTAAAATTAAAAGTTTTTAGGTATTTATAAATATAAGTTATATTATATTTATAATATATTTTAATAGAATTATAATTATCTAAAGTTTATACCTATAAGCTAACCCTATAGCTAGGTACTAACTATACTTTCCCTTATAAGCCTACCTTTCTATAATTATTATAGATAAAGCTAAATAGCTAATACCTATTACTAGTATAATTATAATTAAATTAAGTATAAGGTAGGGAGGTTTTTAATTTAATTATAGCTATACTAGTAGTAATTATTAACTATTTAGCTCTGCCTTTTTATTTAATATAATAGCCTATTAATATTTTATTAAACCTTTTAGTATTAATATTATTTTAAAATATAAATAATATATTAAATAATAGCCCTAGATTTTAAAAATTTAGAAATATAAATTTTATAATTATAAGATTTTATTTAAATAAGTTATAATAACCCTTAATTTATCCCTATATAACTACTTTATATATATTACTTAAGTACTAGTTCCTTCCTTATAAGCCTACCTTCTTAAAGCTAAATAAAAATAGTACCTAATAGCCTAATAGTACTATTAGTATAGCTATAATTAACTAAAATATAAGGTAGGGGGGTTTTTAATTTAATTATAATTAAATTAATAGTAATATTTAGCTATTAAATACTATTTTTATTTTACTTAATATAGTAATATATTAATATTTTACTTAATTCCTTAATATTAATATTACTAAGTATTATAAAAAATATATTAATAGATAGCCCTAATTTTTAGCTATTTAACTATATAGGCTATAAGCCTATATACCCTTTTTTAATAGAGTTATAATAGTATAGAGTTTATATAGATATACTTCTACTAATATTACTAATAAATACTATATTATACCTTTTT